>PVKU01000286.1:0-282915 GCA_004027475.1 Anoura caudifer | reverse complement strand
AGTCTCAGAAATGACACTTTGAGTTATTATCCATAAGGAACATAGTGGTCTTATAGGTAAACCAAAGGAGATAAAGCAAAGAAAGTGCTTCCATGTCTTTTCAAAAAGCATCAAAGAAGACATAAAACAGGTAGCTACAGACAGAGACAGCCACTTGCATCTTTCTGTGACTGTTTTCCTTGGACTAATAGTAAAATGGGCTGGTATTGGTACTTTTGAGCACACAGCTACTAACAGTGAAAAGAAAGCAGTTTCGGCTTCAGCTGGGCAGCAGAGAGAAGTCAGTTTATAACTCAAAAATTAGCTCTGCAGCTATCTAACCCTTTCCTGGAGAAGGAGCCGGGCTGGGTGGGTGGAACCAGCCAGGATGAGCAAGGTAAGGAGGAGGTTCAAGGGGCCAGGGTACATCAGAAAGAAAAGTGACCAGGGCAGAGAAGTGCAGGGAGGTGTAGGACAGGAGTGTAAAACAGCAACCGCAGAAGGATGTTTGAGTATCAAGACAAAGAAGCTGAGTCCAACACCAGGCCTGGACCTGAAAAGAAGACCCAGTAGATCAGGTTAGGAATGTGGGATCAAGAAGTGAATGAAACAGAAAGGTCTAGGCCTTTTCCCATGAACGGAGATGGGTAGCTCAGAGCATCTTCTCATGAGATGTGGCTGAGTGGTGCCAGGGGCTAAGAGTCATTCCACATTAAGGCACAGCATCTGGGTGAGCAAGGTCATCCATACTCAATAGATTGAGTCTTCCCCCTGGACTCTAACTCCCTGGGCAGGAATCACTGGATTCATCTTGGTTACCCCAGAACCCCCACACAGAACTTGGCACAACAGTAGGTACTCAGACTAAGATCTTTCTGAACAAATGACTGAGCAGATTCTCTACATTAAGCTTCCCTCCACACTACCAGTCTTTCTTATCTCTAGATTCCAAAGGAAGTTCTAGTTGGATACAGAATATCTTTGTAGAGTGACCCTCCTTGTTATATCCCCATGGAACAATGTGAAGATTGTACTCATTGAAATGTCAACTACAATCTGAATAGAGAAATGATACAGTTGGCAAAGCCACTGCAGTGAAACAGCAAAATTGACATGCACTAACCTCTCACCTCCCTTTTTCTACTTCATTCTAAATTACGCAGAACTCCTAGGGAGCTAAATGAGCAGGAAGCGCAGGCCCATAGGATGGCTTCCTAACAAGAGGGCTTAGGAAATTTTTAATGATTATATTAACATAGGCTTGTTAAAGCTGCAATTAGAGAAATCTAAGACATAGAAATGTTATATTACGTTATTCTGAGTTATCTTTGTTCTCCCGGCTTCTATAACCACGAAAGAGTTTTGGCATAATTATTCTCTCCCCAAAAGGGGAAGGGGGTTTCACATCCTGCATGGTGCCTGGGTCCATGCAGTGGGGGACCCATCCCCACACCAAGTGCAGAGGAGGAGAGGCATGGAATCAACGGGTAAAATGCCAGAGGCTCCAGAGGATGGGAAATGTAGCAGTGCCCACCTCCTACGGAGCAGGGGATGGTGTTTCAGAGTGATTTCCTTGGTGCCATCCTTCCCATGGCCTGAATTCACCGGAAGGATGGATGGAGGGAGCTGTCAGACACAGTTCTGTATACGCAGGGACGTAAAAAAGATAGAAACCAGGTCCTCAGCACTCAAGTTAAAAGCAAGTTGATTCTGTTGCACAACAATGTGAATGTACTTAATGCCACAGAACTGTACACTTAAAATAGTTTAAATGGTGAATTTTATGTTACATTTATTTTACCATAATAAAAATTTTTTAATTAGCAAATGGGATAAGGGAGGCGGGGAGCACCAGCATTTCCAGTTCCCTGCTCCCTCCAGGCACAAGGGAGGATTGCAGTACCCAGCCTCCGCAGAGTTAGGAGTGGCGCCTGACTTGCTTTGGTCAATGCAAAGTGAGTGGAAGAGATGTGGGTCATGTTCTCGTGGAAACATTTAAGTGCCGGTGTGCACTTTGTGCTCTCCTCCAGGGCTGCAGTGAACCCCGAAGTTGGTGTCAAGATGGTAAAATCATAAAATGGTGAAGCCCTTGTCAGCCTAGGTCCTGAGTGACCAGGTTGAGCTAAGTCTCCCATCAACTGACAGGATTGAAGCATAAACAAGAAATAAGCCTTTGTTTTATAAACCTCTCAGCCAGTGAGATTTGATTATACCACAGAAACACACACACACACACACACACACACACACACACACACACACACACACACAGTATAACTTAGCCTATCTTGATGAGTACAGATATACTGATTCATTTCAGTTAAAATAATCAGGCTCTTGTCTTCTTGCAAAGACCTTCTTGCCTATCCAGATGCTCAAGTTTTAGTTAATCGTATTTGCTAGCTATGCAAACTCAAGTCACTTAACTCTCTGGGTCTCAGTTTTTTTCATTTATGAGGGAGTTACATAGAGTTCAAGTTAAATTTTATTCAACACCTATGGAAAGCATGATAGTGCCAGGCACTATGTTGGGTGCTAGTTGATATGGAAAGTCCCTTCTATATCTGATAGAATGGGTCTGTCCTGATGAGCTGCCTAGGACCGTCCCCACAGTTTACTGCTGCAAACAAACCTGGGGTCAAGCCCTGGCTCTGCCACTCATTACATGTGACACTTTGGGCAAGTTATCAATCTTTCTCCATTGCCTCAATTAGTAAAACAAGAATATTTATCTCACCTACCAGGTGTGTTGGGAGGGTTAAGTAAAATGGTGTGTGTATACAACAAAGTCTGTCATGAAAAAGTCCAACCATTGTTAATATGAGAATAGTTTGCACAACATCAAGGTAACCTGGCAGCCAAGAAGAGTGGACTGGAATGTGCATGTGTGAACAATGATGACTTCACTGTACTAGGCAGTGGGGTCAGTAGATGCTGTTGAGTGAGCATGTGTACTGTGTGGCTGCTACATTCAAAATGACTGAGTGAGTAGAGCAATGAATCAGCAATAGATTTTGCATTAAGCTTGAACATTCCTCTGCATAAGCTATTTGGATGACTCAGAAGGCAGCAGATATGAACAATTGGTGTTTGACAGCTTCATCACGATAACATGCCCGCTCATGCATCATGTCTCGTGCAGAGTTTTTTTTAGCAAAACATCAAATCACCCAGGTGACTCAGCTCTCCTGCAGCCCAGATTTGGTGCCCTGTGACTTATGACTTTTCCCAAAACTAAAACCACCCTTGGAAGGGAAGAGATTTTGATGAGATTCAGGAAAATATGATGGGGCAGCTGAAAGCAATTGGGAGAACTGTGTGAGGTCCCAAGGTGCCTACTTTGAAGGGGACTGAGGTGTCATTGTCCTATGTACAGTGTTTCTTGGATCTTCTTCAGTAAATGTCTCTATTGTTCATAGTACATGGTGGGAAACCTTCTGGACAGATCTTGTATGCTTAAACTAAACTAAACTTTAGTAATTACCCATTGATGATCTTATTAGTTCTGGAATCAGCCCACAGCAAAATCTTCCATCAACTTCATCTTCCACTCTTCTTCAGGGCTTCTTTAGACAACTCAGTCTCCTCTCCAGGGAAAACGTAATGCTTATTGCTTTCTTGTGGTGGGGTAGAACATTTTGCAAGCTTTGGAGCCAAGGACACCTATGTTTGAGACTAGCTCTATATTTACTGGAGGTATGTTTTTGAGAGAATAAGCTTTATGGTCAGTCTTAGACTCAGTTTCATCTATAAAATGAGAATCATAAAATGTAAAACTTTTGACAAAGTTACTGGAATACAATAGATGATATACACATTTTAGTTCCCTTCCCATTTTTTCACTGTTCTTGCCTCTTCTGAAGATTCTATTTCTCTCTCTGCACTTCATATCCACTCACTTCCCCAGTTTTAATGGTGTGTTCATGTCCTCTTTCTGCCAGGTAATCTTCTCTTATTAGTTGATGTTCATGGATTCCTTATTTATTTATTTATTCATTAATTCATGAAATATTCATTTAGCACTTTCTTGATTTAGTCCTTGATTACATGCGGTTTTATATTGTTGTTCAGTTGTTGCATGTATTCATGATAGGACAGACATTGGTCTGCTCGTTATTATTTCTGGTTCTCTTCCTTGTTGGCACAGTAAGATTGCACTTACCTACTTCTGAAAGGTAGTCATGCCATGTGATTTGCTTTAGCCAATCAGGTCAATAGAATTGACAAGAATCATCACATTCAGTAGGAGCTGAAGAGTCAGTGCATGACTCTCTGACTCTCTCTCTTCTTCTGCTGCTGTTACAGTGACCTTTGACACTCCACAAAGATGGGCCTCTGTCATCCTGAATCCCTGAGGGTGATGTGGGGCAGTTTCATCCCCCCTGTGACTTATGAAAGACATGTAGTGTAGATGAGAATTTAAGCATTGTTTTAACTCTATAAAATTAGCATAACTAGGTGATCCTAACTGACACAGGTGTCTTATTTTCTGAGTAAGGCTAGGCACGAAGACTTGTCTCCACTTACTTCTGCATGTCTCATGGTGCCTCAAGGAGTCTAGTGCACACGGCAGGCTCTTAGTGTTCATTAAATGAATATGTGTAATCCAGTCTTAACAGCTTGGGATTGAAAGGGATAACTGAGGTCATTGAATGTCAATATTCATTTGTTTGAATCTCTTCAATATTTCTGCTTGGTGTTTAGTCTGTTTAAACAATTTCAGTAACAGGATACTCACTCCATTCAAGGCAAAATGTCTATTTTTAAAGAAAATCATGCTAGAAAGTTCAGCCTTATATTTATTCAAAATTGGTCTCAGTGTAGCATCCTACCCTTGGTCTGAACTGCCTCTCAGCTACAAGCAAAACATTGTCCATGAGCCCTGCTTCTCACTGTATTGGGTGGCTTCCTACTTGAGAAAGCTTCTCATCAATGAATTCCATGGATAAATTGTCTTCTTTGTTCAAAAACAGCCTCAAAAGACCCCAGATCCCAACATATTGCTGCAGCATAGCCATCACGTGAAGGAAGATCTTTTCTTTGGCCACCCCCAAGTTGCACAACACATAGGTGGGACTTTGAGGAACAGTGGGAGTCCTCTATGATCGTGAATTGTGAGGACAAGTAGTCACTATGGGGACTCCACAGACTTTTTTCTCAGATGTCATAAAGCAACCCCAACCCCTGGCCCCAAAACCAGGCAGAGATGCTCACCTCCCCAGCCCTGACCTCAGCTGTGTTGTGTCTGGCCACAGACCCTGCATTTTCTGCAGGAAAAGTTTGAATAACTAAGACTGGAGAAAACAAAGGCTTTTGCACGAAGATAGGGAAAGTCCACGTGAAAGGAAGCCACCCACGGGGTTCTGAATGGCATCCCTGCAGCCAGTGGTGGGCTCCGCAGAGGAGCAACGTGTTACGCACTCAGAAGCACTCCCAGGCCTGGAGCTGCTCCAGTCTCAGAGGGGTTTAGAAAGTTGAAAGCTCAGCAGAGGAAATAATATCACCAATGAAGTGGTTTTGAACCATAACAAAATGAGTTTTCCTTGGAAATGGTTTTGTTTCTTTAAATCAAAAACAAACCTCTCAGACTGCAGAAAAACACGACCCAGAGACTGAGGCAATTTGGGGAGCTTGCATGCTCCTTCCTGCCCTTCCCCCACCCCTTCTCTCCATTTGGTGGGCCCAGGAGGGATGGAGCAGGGTGTGACAGACAATGTGCGAGAAATGAATTCTTTTACTACTAGACAGTCCCAGAAGAGCCTGTGAATTTCGAAGGCCAGGAGATGGAGCTTTCTTCAGAAGGATAGAAAGAAGAGAAAATATGATGAATTTAAAACAATTATTTAACCTGTCTACTTTCCAGGCACTGGAGATGTAGAGAGGAATAAGACTGAGCCCCTACCTTCAAGGCGGGAAAAATACCCACTCAATAAATAATTATATACTTTGTTTTATATCTACAAATATAAAACAGCCTAGTTTTTGTAAGGCAGCTCTCTTAGGGGTCATTAACATCTGTGGAGTGCCACTATGTTTCAAGAATTCAATATCCCTCATTAAAACCCAATGGAGGTCGTATTACCATTACTATTTTCTCTTTATAGATGGAGAAATTTAGGCATAAAGTGTCTAAATAGCATGCTCAATGTCATACAGCAAGTAAGAGGTGACACCATGACCAGAACCAGATCTGTCTACTTCTATCATAAACGGACTTAACCAGGGAGTTATACTCATATAACATACTTTTAGAGCAGCTACTAGTGTAATGTTACAGGGAGCATAAATGTTAGTAAAATATTCCATCCCCTAGAAGCTTACAGAACCTTAGCAAGTAGAAGAGTTATACTGTAATACAGGCAGAATCTGCTGTGTTACATAGCAGAAACAGGAGGACAAAGTGCAAAGATGGGAAACACACTGTAAATGTAAGTGTAGGTGGCAAAGGAAGAAAGGAAGACAGGCAGCCCTAAGAATACCAGGCAGGTGAATGTGAGAATGGCCATACTCCTGCATATAATGGTGACTCCCCAAGCCACATCAGCCACAATGCAAGAATGAACTGGTATTTCCCACTAAATTCTTCTCAATTATTTCATGATGTCACCACGGAATAGTTCACCTGTTCTCTCAAACATAGACCTCTTGTCTACCATGGGCAGGGCCCACCAGCTCCTTCTTTGCAATGTAAGCTGTTTACAAGGAATGGATTCCAGGAGTTGGCTAATCTGGCTCATTAATAATAATAATAATAATAATAATAATAATAATAATAACAATAATAGTAGTAATGAAATAACACCCACCATTTATAGAAGACCAGCTGTGTGGGTCAGTGAGGCTCATTATCTCATTTACTCCTTACAACTCCAGATGAGAAAACTGAGGTTCAAAAGGTTATGCATCTTATCCAAGACCGCACCCCTGGTCGATGTCAGAGCTAAGGTTCGAGCCCAGATCTTTCATACTCCACAGTGCTGCCCTGACACTAAGGGCTAGGTCTTACAGAACTCTGGTTCATCAGCACGGAGCACACTGACTGGCCTAGAAAAAAAGTCAGTGTTTATTGGAAGAGTTAAAGGAACATAAAAATCAGACTGTTGAAGTCACATTCCTGTAGCTGCAAATATATATTTTTTATATATTTTAAGAGCAAGGAATGCATGTTAATGAATCAGGAGAATTGATATGGTGAGAAGGGGTCTCAGAAATGCTGATAGCAGGCACTGGAGGTCAGAAGGAACAAACAGGATTGTTGGGGTCACTAGCAAGCAGCACAACAGCTCTCTGAGCAGCAGGGCAGGACCCCCACTCCAGTTGCCTGTAAGACGGCAAGAGGAGAAGGTGGCTGGAAATATGGTGGAAAAATGAGAACCTGGACTAGTGTGGCAACTGCAGGAAGAGAAATACCAGATGCTGCAGAGGTGAATCAGGAGGAAAATGGTGACAAAGAAGGAGTAGTCAAGGATGACCCCAGGTTTTCAGGACAAGAGACTTCTTGCCCTTGCAGTATTCTAGTAATAACTTATATTTTTTAGCCCTTTACCATTTCTAAAGAACCTCCATATCCATTAAATTTCTATTTCACAAATGAGACAGCAAAGACTCAAAGGGTCTTAGATATGATTGTCGTCCATCCCAAAGCCCTCTCTTCACTGTGATAATCAATTCTCACTGTGCAGACAGACAGCTGGGAGCAATGCAATCAAGTTCACAGATAGTTCATCAACTTAAAGGAAAAAAGTTCTAGGGGGAGGGAACCAGATAATTTTGGCTTCCTGTTGAAGACTGTACAAGAGGTTAATGTACACTCAGTATTCAGGTAGATGGTCTCCTCCAGAAAAAAGACAAACCCAGGGCTCTGAGAGAAGGGAACCATGTGTTCCATCTCAAACCAAGGACTATGGTCCCCATGGATGAAAGGCAAGAGAGGAAAAGTCCCGACAGAAAGGGACAGTGGCTGCGTAATGTTGCCACCTTTAACAAAATGAGATAGTTGCATGTTGTTGGTTGACAGAACACCATTAACCCCTTTCAGCAACCCCTGTCCCTCAAACAAGAGACATCGTAGGGAGTCTTCAGAGTTAAAAGGGACAGACTGGCCTAAGTCCAGTTTCCCTCTGTTTGCCTGATTTTCACTGTGTGGGAGGCTTTGCCATTAGTGACGTTTCTGAGGATTGGGCGAATAATGACATAATCCCTTCAGATAGGCAACTATTACTAGAAGAAGAAGAATCATTCCTCATTCTTCTAACCCTGAATAAAACAGCATTTATCATTCCCTGTCATATCTTTCCCCTCTTTTTGTTCCTTTTTTTTTCTTTTCTTTTTTTTTACCACGAGGTACTAGAAGTTAAAAAAGAAATAAATAAGAACACATGAAAGTTTCTATTTGGAGCACCCGACAAGCAAAACAACACTGAAGAATTCCTTTTGTCCTATGGCTGGAAAAGAAGATGCCTTGGTTAATTCTTTATATCTCATACATTGGAATTTTTGTTCACAAATCTGTCTCCTCCAGAGGAATAAGATCTTCCTTGCAGTCAGGTGCTGCACACTTAGCAGACGTGAGCCCATGAAAGATGGAGACTCAAAAAATGTACATCAAATGACAACATATATCAACTCATCGGGCAAGCATGACTTAAGCAGTGTTACTGAGTGCAGTTGTCTGAACTATTCTTGCTTCTATTCCTGCTCAAAGACAAGCGACAGATACATGTGTTCTGCTGCCAGCAAGTTTGTACCAAGTTCCTGCTTGATACTTCCTTCTAATTTGCCTCCTGAGAAACAGAAGCCAAGTAGAGCAGTTGCGTTAGCCACGCACTTTCAGATCTCTGTAACGGACTTTGGATCTATCCCACTCAGTGACCGTGTTTCCTAAGAAGCTGTCCTATCATGAGTCCTTCAAAAAAAAAAAAATATATATATATATATGTATATAGTATTGGCGTGTGAGGCAGAAAGCATGGCTTTCCTTCATTCTTGCCATGGCCAGACCTGCTTATCTGTTCAATTGCCTTACAATTATTCTCCAGTCACGTCATGCAGATGAAACGAAGTCCCAATATGAGTTTTAGGCTTCCTGAAGACCTGGGCCCTGTTTTTCTGTTTAACTGTTATTGCTCAGAACTAAGGACACAGAAGCCTGATCAAATCCACCCTAAGATGAAAGAAGGCAGAAGAGAAGTGCTTCCCAGTGGGCACAGAGGGTTACGAGGGGCATTCCTCCTTTGCTGTAAAGTCAGTTCTCTGGGGCCCCACACTTCCACGGCGCAGAGGTTCTGATCACCTTCACAAGGCTGTGACCTGAACATGCAGTTAAAACTGTTCTCCCTGTGAGCACAAAATATGTTAAGGTATTCAGTTGAGATGGATTGCCACGTTACTTGAAAACAGTTCCTCACTTTAAGAAGCAGCTTCAGACAGCCTGTTTAGATTTCCAAAACATCTGTGCCTATAGCACTTGGAAACACACTCTGGAGCACAGACGCTGTCTCCAGTAGGTCTGCTGCCAAGCTGCTTAGAAAATAACAAAAGAATAAAACAAACTCTCCAAGCAAGTGCTCCCTTTCTACAGCAACACTTGCTTCACTTCTCTTTTATTTTATTTTTTCCAAAAAAGGCTTTGTCTCCAAGGCCTTCTCCATGATGTGAGAAGAGATGGGCTACAGGGTGGTGGTCTGGGGGGCCTGGGGGAGGTGGGATGTGGTCTCCCTCACAGCCACCATTTCAGGAATCCACAGACCAGTTCCCACATGCCCCATGCATTCCCAGCAGACATATCTTGTAAACTCGTGATATCTTTTATTTTATCCCCCAGAGAAAATTCTCCAAATCTACTAGACCCTGTTCATGAGTCTTAGAGTTGACAGTGGACTTAGAGGTCATCTAGCAGGACTGTCCTCCCCATGCAGGGATTTCCTCTGTCACCAGGCTGTCCCAGTTGGGGATCATCGCCCCTGTTCAGGGGGCCTCCAATGACAGGAGCTTGTCACCCCAAGGTACAGTCTGAGCCTTTTTTTTATTAGCTCCTCTCCATATTCCACCCCAAATTGCTTCCCTGTAACACAAACCATCAGACCCCTTCTACCCTATGAAGCCTCAACAAGTAAATCAAACTAATCTTTTCATGGCAGATATTCAAATATGCTAACATGGGTGATAGGGCCTCCTCTGAGTCTTTTCTTCTTTGGGCTAAATAGTCCCTGTTTCCTGAGTTGGCCCACATGCCTCGGGATAACAGGCTCCGCCCCATTCAGGCAGTCCCATTGGACAGGCTCCAGCTTGAAGACATCTTGCAGTCAGGGAGCTCCCAGATAGGAATCAAGTCCCCTGGAGGTGATCTGCTGAAGGCAGAAGATGCCGGAACCATCAATTCCCTTGTCTTTTGTTCTTTAAAAAACAATCACAATCATAGCATTTGAGAGTTTATCTGGGTTTTTTCCCTGCGTTAACTGACTTTGAAGCCACCTTCACCTTATCTTGGACATTGTTGATTTTTGAAGCCTAGAGCTGATCTTCACCTTTGTCTCTGAAATTTTCATTTCCACAGCTTAAAGGCTTCGTTTAGACTATGGAAGTGTTTTTGAGACTTGACAATGTCATCAAACATATCATCCATCCTTCCTAGCTTTAAGAGGAAAGTGATTTCTATGTCTTAATCCAAGCCCAAGATTTAAAAAAATAATAAGGTACGTTATACAATAGGGCCCAGGTCAGAATATTTAACACTTTACAACATCAAGTATTTAAGAACATGTGCCAGGCACCATCCTAAACTTCTCATGAGTTAGCACATTTAATTTCTCATATCAGTGCTCGCATATAGGTACAATTAATAGCCCCACTTTACTGATGAGAAAAATAAGTAACTTCCCAAGGTGACTTGGCTGGTAAAAGGCAGAGGCAGTATTTGAGGCCAGGCGTTCTGGCTCCAGAGCCTTATCCGCTGCCCTGTGTTCCTCCTGCTAGAAGACTTTGAGAGGCTTCCCTCCACTTGGGCATCATTAACCCAACAATCAATGCTCTTGAGGATTAACTGGGTTAATCAGCAACAAGTCCAACATTTGTACTATCACTTAACCTATTTCCACAGGAATATTTACAAGGAACTCTCAAATGTCTTTCTGACGAGATCAGGCATGTTCAGGGTGGTATGGCCGTAGATAAATGCCTTTCTAAAGTCACAGGTACTACATTTATAGCATTCCCTTGACCTGCAGGTTCAATAAACCTATCAGAGAAAAATGATTTAGTTTGGAATGACTTCTTCTTAGAGGATCTATGCTGGCTCGAGTGCTTGCTGGCTCTCCCTCTGGCCCCGTAAGCCATTCTGGCTCTCCCTACCACTACCCGCCACTGCTCATGTGGATCACAAAGGGCTATTCTTGCTTATTCGAGTCTAGTCCAGTCCAGTCTTGTTCCACGCTCTCCACTGTTACTCTAATTCCTTCACGTTCTAATTCCATCTTTGATCCTTTCTTCTCACATCGAGTATGTACAGGTGTGTTTTGTGGCACACTCTTCTGCCAGTAATAGGTTTTGTTGTTTTAAGGAGTGGCTCTTGATTTTAAAAATAAAATAAAACTAGCTCATTTACTATGGAGCTCTTATCATGCTATCATGAATTGTGAAACTCTAGTCAGAGTGGTATTCCATGTAGAATTTCAAATTGGTTGACCATGGAGTCTGTGTTACCCACACACACAATCATGTAAAAACATTGGAGTACAAAATAATATATATTTGGGCACCAATTACTGTTTCCTGGTATAAATGCTCACAAATCACCTGTATTTTTTAAATGCATTCTAGAATTCTATCAAGGTCAGTTGGTCAGTACCAGAATTTATCTTTTCCTATAAAAAAATATGTATGTATCTTCATTTTAGTGGGAGTGATTTTATGTACATTCTTTTAAATCTCCTAGAATGAATGTTCTCTGGGCTCAGGAATTTGAAATGAAAGGAATTATTTCTTACTTAAATTTGACCTCAATTTCCTCTTAACTGTCTCTGCGCTTACCTTTGTAGATTTATAATTTTTTCTTGCTCCTAGGCCTCCTTTAAGCCTCACTCAAATGCCACATTCTCAAGGAAATAAAACCTTTGCTTATCACCTTAGTTCAAATTCTAACACCTTCTCAATACTTTCTATGCCCCTCCCCCCACACCACCACTTTCCTGTATTACTTTTTTCAGTAGACCTCAAGGCCTTCTAATGTAATTTATTTTACATACTTGTGGGGGGGGGTTGTTTTTTTGTTTTTGCTGTTTCTCCAGCACCTGTAATGCCCCCTAACAGCAAACCCAGCTCCGGAGAGGAAACCTCACCTATCATCTCTCACATCAGTTTCATCCTTTTGTCTCCTGGATCCACCTTTTGGAAGACCTCCTTAAGTCCATTCACATTATTGATTCTGCTTTCCAAATTATAAAATCATCTCCTATTGCTTCCAATACGGATTTTAACTAAGCTACTGTATATTGATATTCATCATTTGAAAATTTACCCTATCCCCTTCCAAATTTATCCTATACCCTTTTCTCTATATCTCAACATTCGGTCTTTAAGCCTGGTATCTCCTTAGAATTTTCTGCTCCTTAGCTATAGAAGCCACATCTTCTTGAATTTCATTGAAGATGCCAAGTAATTTGCTGGGATTTTACTCCAAATCCTTTAGTATTTCATTTCCAGAGCATGTTCTTTCATTCTTTAAATAAAATATATTGTATTATAAGTATGTGTAATTTATGTGTATCATACAAGGAACATTTATTAAATAAGCACACATGCAATCACCACTTTGCTTTTAAAATAGGACATTATCACTGTCTTTCAAATTCTATGTGAGCCTTTACCCCAACCCTAACCCTGAGGTGATCATGGTTCTGAGTTTGCTATTAATTATCCCCTTGTTTTATTTTGGTGTATTTTTTACCATTTACCAATGTATCCCTAACAATAAGTTGTTCAGGTTTGCCTTTTTCTTAATGCAAATTGAATCATACTATACGTATTCTTCATTACTTGTTCTTTTAGACTCAGCATGATGGTGCATATGGTTGTAGTACATTCATTTTTACTTTGGTATAACACTTCATTACAAGAATGAACTACAATTTATTTATCCATTCTGATCCAAATGATCTAAATGAGTGGATCATTTATTTATCCATTGGTGTTGATGGATTTTGCACTGATTCCAGATTTTGCTGTTACAAATCATGGTGGAATCATAATTGTGTCCATGGTTCCTGATGCACCCACGTGAGTTCTGTGAGTTCTCTAGGAATTCCTATGTCACAGGATATTCCCATCTTCAACTATAACAAGCAATGCCAAGTGGGTTTCTTATGTGGTTGCATTAATTTATACTCCAACAAGCAGTGTCTGAATGTTTCCATTGTTCCACATGCTTGACAGTACTTAGTATTGTAAGATTTGTCAATTTTGCAAACCTGGGTGATATGAAGTGCTACTTAATTGTGATATTACTTATGAGTTTGAACACTATTTCATATTTATGGGCCAATCCTGTTTCTTCTCTGTGAACTGCTTGTTCACATCTTTTGCCCATATTGTACCTAATGGGTTGTCTTTTTCTAATGAATTCACAGGAGTTTGTTATGTAAACTAGACACTAATTCTTTACTGGTTAGTATGTGGCAACTATTTTTTAATGACTTGTGGCTTGTCTTTTTATTTTCTTTGGAAGAAAAAGTTTTTTCAATGTAATGCAGTAAAATTTATCAATCAAATTTTTGTAAAAATTTGCTCCTTTGAGTCTTGAGAAATCCTTTCCAATCCCAAAGTCATAGGACATGTTTCTCTAAAAATTTCAAGTTTTCACTTTTCAGTTGAAGTCCTGCACTTACTTAAAATTTGTATATGTGTGGTAGAATCCAGCTTTTTCCCCCACATGGATAACCAGTTATTTTAATATTATTTGTTAAATGGTTCATCTTTTCCTAATTCATTATTAGTACCAGCTCGTCAAATGGTGGGTTTTTATCAGATATGTATGAGTTTGTCTCTGGTCTCTCTATTCTGCTCCATTAGGCTGTTTTACTACTCCTGTCCAAACCATGCTGTCTTAATTACTGCAGCTTGAAATAAGAGTGGATCTATAGGGCAGGTTCTCCTGCTTTGGCCTTGTTCTTCAGGAGTGTATTGGCTATTTATGAACTTTTTGTTCATTCATATTAATATTAAAAATAATCAAAGTCTCCAAATCCCTTGTTCAGAATCTTATTAGAATTACATTGAATCTGTGGACTGATTTGGGGGAAATTAACAACTTTACAATGTGAAGTCTCCCTCTCTGTGACCATGATATGTAACTATTTATTTAAGCCTTCTTCGATGTCTCCCAATAAATTTTTATATTTCTCTCCATAAAGGTCTTACATATCTTTTATTAATATCCTCCTAGGGGCTGAACTTTTTGTGGGGGGCAGAGAGGACATTATAAATTCTTTTGGGGGGAAGAGGAAGGAACTCCTTCCCCACTCTGAGTGTTTCCTTCCACGTGGAGGGAGCTTCACCTGTGAAACAATCCTGGCCTGTCTCCACCCCTCACTCATGCTGGCCCTAAGAGGGAAGCAGAAGCGTAATCTGATTAATGGTTTGGAAGGATAAACTTGGCTTTCTTGCCCAGGCCCCTTCTTCCCTTCCTCTTGAGAGCTGTGCTCTCTGTGAGAACATGTGGTCTTAATTACCCTAAGCCTTGCGGAAAGCTTAACAGAAAAGACCCTTCCCCTATAGAAGAGGCCTTTGGAGTGTCTATGGTGCTAATGACTCATTGAATAAGATTGTCTAATTCTGGAATTCAAGATTAGGAACCCCTATTATGCACAAATATAAACCACATTCTTCAAAATCAACATTAAGGATAACAGTGTTTCAGCCTCTCTCTGCCTAGTCTTTAGTCTGGTTCAGACCTCTGGCCAGGGACAAAGGTGGTATTAATTGGGCTCCCTTGAACTTCAATATAAATGCATTTTCTATATAATGCATTTCAATATAATGCATGTTAAAATGGTAACATCCAGTTACATAACAGTCTTTTACCTATTGATCTTATATTTGACAAATTTCATAAATATTTTATTATTTTTAATAATTTGCTCATAGATTAATTTAATTTTTATATTAATAAGATCATCTGAAAAGACTTTTATGTTTTTCTTTCCAAACCTTATAAGTTTCATTTATAACTCTTGTCTTATTTGCTAGCTAGGCCCTCTGGGAAAATGTTGAATAAACGTGATGACAGAATGCATCTTTAGACAACTTGCCTATAAAAAAGTCTGAATGTGGTGCTTTCTTTTTATGAAAATCTTTTAAAAACTTAATTCCTTAAATGGTTGTAGGAACATTCATATTTTCTATTTTTTTCTTGGATAAGTTTGGTAAGTTTTTACAATGTTGAGTCCAGGAATTTTTCCCACTCACGTAAGTTTTCAAATTTGATTAGCATAAGTTGCTCATTATATCCTCTTACCTTCTATGTTATCATTCATGTAGGTCATCTTGCCAGAGATTTTAAATTTTTATAAATCTTTCCAGGGATTTCAAGGTGCCGGCAGAGTAGTTGGGAGTTACACTCACCTCTTCGCAGAACCGAACTGGAATTACAACTAAACTAAAGAACTGTCATCCTGAAGAACAATTGAAGACTAGCTGAAGAGGAGTCTTATAACCAAGAATTTACAGAAGGCGCTACATCAAGACTGGTAGGAAGGGTAGAAATGAAAAAAGGGCTGGCCCCACTCCTACAGGCAGCTGCTAGGTTCTGGGGGCACATCTCAGCTACAGGGGTTCTTCCTGAGAAGCATGAGATCCAAACCCGAAGCTAGGCTCCCCAACCCCAAGCACCAGAACCAGGAAGAGGCATTCACATAACATCTGGTTGTGCAAAGTGGTGGGGTTTCTGTTCACCAGAAAGACACAGGAGTCCACTAGAGACACATGCACCTCCTTAAAGGGCCAACACACAAAATTCCATTCACAGCCACTCACCCTGGGCTTCAGCAGAGGAAGCGTGGAGTGAGCTATAGTCACCTGCAAAGAGTCTGGGGTTTGTGGCTCTGGGGAGATACCTGAGGGGCTACCCTCTGTTGAGTCATTCTCCATTATTGCAGACACCATCTTTCTTGGGTGGAGAACTCCCCTCAGTGTGGCATCAGTCTGGGGGGAAGCAATTGCTCTACTCTCTGGACTCTGGACTCCCTCTTGCCCCACCCTGTGGCGCTTACACCCTGCAGAGGACTTATCTGTCTTGGCGAGGGTGTAGAGGTCTGGGCAGACTCAGGGGACGTCAGTGACTGAGTTGTCTGGCTTTGGTGTGAAAACCATTCCCCTCACTTACCCATGAACCTTCTTAAAGGACCTGCTTTAAGAAGTAGAAGAAGGGGCGGGGGGGGGGGGAACAGAGGAATACAGTTAAAGAATAAAATGGAATAAATATGTACCTATCAATAATCACTTTAAATGTAAATAGTTTACAAGGAAGAGAATGACAGTAATACAGTGATAGTAGTGGATTTTAACACCCCACTGACATAAATGGATAGATCCTCCAAGCAGAAAATCAACAAGGAAATGGTGGCCTTAAATGAAACACTAAATCAGATGGATTTCATTGTTATCTTAGGAGCATTTTAACCCATAGCTGCAGAATATACATTCTTTTCAAGTGCACATGGAACATTTTCTAGGATAGACCATATGTTAGGACACAAAACTAGTCTGAATAAATTTAGATTGAAATCATGTCAATATCTTCTCTGAACATGTATGAAACTAAAAATTAATCACAAGGAAACAAAACACAAAAAAAACCCACAAAGACATGAAAGCTAAATAACATGTTACTAAACAATGAATGTGTTAACAATGAGATCAAGAAAGATATCAAAAGATACCTTGAAAAAAATGAAAATGAGGTTACAACAACTCAAAAGCTATGTGAGACAGCAAAAGCAATTCTAAGAGAAAAATGCATAGCATTAGAAGCCTAGCTCAAGAAACAAGAAAAATCTTAAATAATCTAACTTTACATTAAAGGAACTCAATAAAAAATAAACAAAGTTAAAGTGGGAAGGAAGGAAATAAGATCAGAGCAGAAATAAATGAAATAGAGTATTTTTAAAAACACAAAAGATTAATGAAACAAAGAGCTGGTTCTTTGAAAAGATAAACAAGATTGATAAACCTTTAACCAAGCTCATCAAGAAAAAAAGAAAGAGGACCCAATAAAGATAATCAAAAATAAAAGAGGAAAAGTAACAACCAACACCAAAGAAATACAAAGGATTGTAAATAAGTGTTATGAACAACTATATGCAACAAATTAGACAATCTGGATAAAATGGATAAATTCCTAGAAACATACAATCTTCCAAAACTGAATCAGGAAGAATCATAGAATCTGAATAGACAGATTACAACTTGTGAAATCGAAGTATTAATCAAAAACTCCAAACAAAAGTCATGGACCAGATGATTTCAAAGGTGAATTATATCAAACATTCAAAGAAGAACTAACACTACCCTTCTCAAACTATTCCAAACAATTCAAAATAAGGGACGACACCTAAGCTCATTTTACAAGACCAGCATTAACCTAATTCTAAAACCAGATAAAGACATTCCATAAAAAGAAAATTATAGGCCGATATCCCTGATGAACACAAATGCTAAAATCAACAAAATATTAGCAACACAGCAATACATCAAAAAGATCATATACCATGATTAAGTGGGGTTTATTCTGGTGAGAATATAGATGGTATGGTAGTTTTCACCAGGAGGCATTGATGCCCAATAGTCTCTCTTTTCATGGTATTAGCATTGATGCTTGTTGCCAAGATCCATTAATTCATTGGCAACTACAAAAGGTAGTAATTCTAATCCTACCATTTTGTTTTAGTTTATTAGCTGAAATAATTATATAAAGAAATATTTCCTTTATTTACTATTTGGTTAGCCAGTGGAACAGCTCATATAGGAAGGCAAAATAAATGTTTACTCTTTCACCTTATTTACTAATTTTTAAGATAAGGAATTGATTATCATCATCCAAAGATTACCAATTCATATTTTTAATATCATTATAATCTCAAGAGTTTAAAAATATGCCCTTTGTAATCCTTTTTACTGCTCTTATTATCCTTTCTTTGGCCAATAGAAGTCTCTTCAAGTTGGTTCCTGAGTGTTCTCATATGACTTTAATAATCTTTGTTACCTTCCTTGCCATTTTGTATGATACAACCTTCCAGGTTAATCTAATACACTCTAGACCTTGAGTCAGCTATTTCTCCAAAAATCACTGGTTTGGTTTTAGAAGAAAATGATAATTCAAAATCACATTCCAGGTTCTAGCAATACTTATTGCTAATAATGTGACCTTTTTTCTAGGAGATATATATGTATGTATGTATATTTGTTTTTCCTCTCAAGGACATAGATAATAATAAAATTACAACATTATTACTCATCTGATCTATTTCAATAACATTTCACATATTCCATCTCTCAGCACAACGATTACAACATTAAAATATATTTGCATATGCTCTTCTCATTCTAACCTAATTTTGTTATGGTCAGCCTAAATATATGTACATTGTCAAAGACTGCAGCCATTACATATTTATGTAGCCACCCAGATCTACCTTCAGAGGACTTGCTGCCCAGCTGCAGGGTGTTGGATTGTAGACAACCTACAACTGGCAGCTACATCAGGTCTACCTCAGCAGCAGAGAGCTGTCTTCCTGAGATTATGTCCTTCCTAGTGCAGGCTTTACCTGGCGATTAAAAAGGGTGGACTCTAAAGGCCTTGCCTCTTTGGCCTAATTGCAGATACTCTGATTGTAAATACTTGCTCTGGAGCTTTCTACTAATTTGGACAAGGCTTTTTGGGGGCTTGCATGATAGTTAAACTTTTTCCTGTGCCCAATTCTGCTTTATGCCAATTTTCTTTACAGGTGTGGATTTCTAGCAAACATTTTGTGCCCGAAGCTCTATCTCAGTGTCTGCTTCCGGAAAACCCAACCTACAACAGTTAGTATCAGCAGTGATCTGAGAATGAAGGCCACAGGATGATATTTTGGAGCTGGTTCACTCTCCTGTCTGGCGATGAAGAGAGTAGCTGGATTTCAAAGATAGTTCAATGCACACCACGTAGGTCTGTTATGACAAAATCAGGCCCCTGTCTAAGAAAATCTGGGACCTTGAAACAACAGATAGAGATATTTGGGTCATTGGTTCTGAAGATCTTGATTCCTAAAACTCCTTTGAAGCTTCTGAGCTTACAGATGACACCGACTCCTTATTAAAGGTCAGCATGGTCCCCATTATCTTCTCCTCACCCCCTTGCTAGAAAAGAGTACAGAGTCCTTTCCTGCAAAGTAACATGTATACTGCTCAGTAATCACCCCATTTCCTCTCCTAACCACTCACTATGCCTAGAACTAGGGTTGAGTTGCAGCAAAATCCAGCAGGGTATGTGGTGGGTCCCATATGGGAGAAAGGGGTTTATAGACAAAGGGAGCTTCAAGACCTAACCAGTATATTCCATCAGAAGCTTGCTTGGGTCTAGAGTCCAGAAGATAAAATTGGAAAGGGAAGAGTTCATTAATGTGGGAACATTCTATGGAGACACAGGATTCCCTATATTGGCAAGGCCCTCAGGAGATGGTCTAATTCCCTAGAAGGAGGGCTTCTAGAAGTATTGAAAAAGCAGTGGCTCACACTAAGTGTAGTTGAAATGCCAGTCTTGCCGTGAAAGATGACAAATGAAGAGATAAAAATTCTCAAGGGATCAGGCATGCTAGAATGGATATACCATGTACAACCAGAAGACCTGCTAGGTAATTATGTTCCCCTGAAACATAATTTACACATTATTTAGAGAATTCATAAGGAACACACTAGTGAAATAGGTACTAATATAACCATAAAGCTCAGTGGAGGCTCTCTGCAGGCCAGGGCTGAGAGTAAAGAAGGCTGTTATAGAGCTTAGCCTGCTGATAATGATGGGGATAACAGGACCCTGATAATCTAATAGAGGCCAGGTGGCAGCACTGCTGTTAATGTCTCTAATCAACTTGAAATTCTATTTGGTTCCTTATCAATTAGTTTCCATCACTTTTCTAATCTCCTTTTACTTGCCTTTTTACAGCTTATTAATTATAATTTGCATTCTACTTTCGACAATTCCAATATATTCCAGCTTTGCCCTTGTGTTTCTGCAGTTTACTGTGTCTTCTGATTCTAGCAAATGGTGTGTGTGTGTGTGTGTGTGTGTGTGTGTGTGTGTGTGTGTGTTTATAAGTTCATATTCCTTGGAAATTTATCTACAGGAATTTTTGAGTCCTGAAATTTTAAAAATATTCCCACAGGGAGGATTTTCATTTGATTCTTCCAGGGACCTGGGTGGACAACGCATCCTGAGTCCTCTTTAAAATAAGTATTCAGCTTGGAGGTTGGCTTTCAAATATTAGGGTTCCTGTGAATTTTGGCCCCAGATACAAGTGAAAGTAAGCTTGGGGTTAGGAATTTTTGCAGAAGACTTCTGCCTTATTTTCCTCCACTCAGAACCAAAGCCAAGACATGGAAAGATCCCCACTGTCTCTCTCCGCAGTGTGGAGTTTTCTTAAGCCTTAATTTACCACCGAGTATGTTGCCCTTCCATGATGTTGGCTTTCTGCAGGACTCTCAGGTCTGACTTACCTCCCACTCTGCATGGGCTCTGTCTGCTGCCCAGTTCAAGTGTAAGCTCTAGGAAACTAAGGATTTACATATGCCCTGTGGCAAATGCTGTCTAGACTTGTCATTGAAAGGCTTTGAAGATTTCTTTTACGTTCTCACCAACTCAGCAAAGCATTTGAATAAATTACTCAGCATCTTTAGGAGTTCTAAACTTGGAGAATTTCTCCTGTCTCTGCCATGTCATAAGAAACAGAAGTTCTCTTCCTCCAAGTTTCCACAATCATGTTAAATTTTTTTTGTTCCGTGGTATTTTTTAGATTATCTCCACGGACAAATTTCCTTTTTATTCATCCTCATATATGGCAGGATCTATATACTCAGAATCTTTGGAAACAGCAGGGTGTATGAGTTCCCCTTGGATCCACTCTAACTCCTAGGCTAATGGATGACTCCTCCCTTGGTTCTACAGCTAAAGGTAAGATGATATTCACAGCTTGAGCTGCTGCAACTTGTAAGACTTTCATTTAGGTCAGCTTCAGTGGCACTTTTTCCTATATCATTGGTCTGGGTTCTAATGCTTTGAACAAACATGGCTCTAGAAAATCTAGTTTCCAGCATGTACTGTTATCAACATTATTTTTCTCTCTTATTGCAACTACTTGACTCACAAGAACAGCTATCAAAATGCAATGTCCTACCACCAGTTTCTCCAACTCTCCCGTCTGTTCTCTTCCCCAGTTCCTAGCCATTGTTGCCACTGGTTCAGTAGCTTTCCCCAATACACTCACTGACATCATTTTCATAGCTGATGAGACTACATCTGTCTTTCTATGAACAGAGGAAGATGGCTATGTGGTAGAGAACAATTTACAGGAAACCTCAAAGTACTCTAGCCCATGCCCTAAAGAAATATTTCCCTATTTTCTGGTTTGTGAAAAGCCTCACCATTTGATCAACAAAGCAGTCACCAAGGGGTTATGAAGTAAATTTTCCCCCAGGTGTTCTGTTTTGTGAAGTTTTAAGTGAAGCTGGAGTGTGCCATAAAGAAACCTACATAGAATTTTTTCCCCAGTTTGTTCCATCTCCCTATACTTAAGAGATTCTTCTTAGATTCTAGCATTAGGTGGTCCATAATGTTTACTCCAGTTGGTTTTTGTCTTTTTTCTAGTCCTCTGGGGGTATTTACGTCATTGGGATATTTTGAGAAGCTATAGTCCCCTTTGCTGGCCTGACAAATTATGTAAAAATAGGATACTTTCACCCAAAGTTTCTGTCTTCCACATTCCTGATAAGTTGGTAAATGTTTATTTATTTTATTGATTATGCTATTACAGTTGTCCCATTTCCCCCCTTTATTCCCCTCCACCCTGAACACCCTTTCCCACCCATATTCCCTCCCTTTAGTTCACGTCCATGGGTCATACATATAAGTTCTTTGGCTTCTCCATTTCCCATACTATTCTTACCCTCCCCCTGTCTATTTTCTACCTACCATTTATGCTACTTATTCCCTCTGCCTCTTCCCTCCATTTTCCTCCTCACACTCCCCTGTTGATAACCCTCCATGTGATCTCCATTTCTGTGGTTCTGCTCCTGTTCCACTTGTTTGCTTAGTTTGTTTTTGTTTTTTTTTAGGTTTGGTTGTTAATAGTTGTGAGTTTGTTGTCATTTTACTGTTCACAGTTTTGATCTTCTTTTTCTTAGGTAAGTCCCTTTAACATTTCACATAATAAGGGCTTGGTGATGACAAACTCCTTTAAGTTGAGCTTATGTGGGAAGCACTTTATCTGCCCTTCCATTCTAAATGAAAGCTTTGCTGGATAGAGCAATCTTGGATGTAGGTCCTTGCCTTTCATGACTTGGAATACTTCTTTCCAGGCCCTTCTTGCCTGTAAGGTCTCTTTTGAGAAATCAGCTGACAGTCTGATGGGAACTGCTTTGTAGGTTACTGTCTCCTTATCTCTTGCTGCTTCTAAGATTCTCTCCTTATTTTTAATCTTGGGTAATTATGATGTGCCTTGGTGTGTTCCTCCTTGGGTCCAACTTCTTTGGGACTCTCTGAGCTTCCTGGACTTCCTGGAAGTCTATTTCCTTTGCCAGATTGGGGAAGTTCTCCTTCATTATTTGTTCAAATAAGTTTTCCACTTGTTGCTCTTCCTCTTCCCCTTCTGGTGCCCCTATAATTCAAATGTTGGGACATTTAAAGATGTCCTGGAGGTTCCTAAGCCTCTCATTTTTTTTTTTTTAATTCTTGTTTCTTCATTCTGTTCTCGTTTAATGTTTCTTTCTTCCTTCTGGTCCACACCATTGATTAGAGTTCCAGTTTCCTTCCAATCACTATTGGTTCCCTGTCCATTTTCCTTTATCTCACTTAGCATTGCCTTCATTTTTTCATCTAATTGGGACAAAATTCAACCAATTCTGTGAGCATCCTGATTACCAGTGTTTTGAACTGTGCATCTGATAGGATGACTGTCTCTTCGTTGCTTAGTTGTATTTTTTCTGGACCTTTGATCTGTTATTTTATTTGGGCCATTTTTTTTCTCACGCACCTGCTATGTATAAGGGGCAGAGCCTTAGGTGTTCGCCAGGGCGGGGCAACCCACATCACTTCTTTGTGATGCTGTATGTGAGGAAGGGGTCTGAGAGGGAACAATGACACTTGCTCCGCTCTCTGCCAGATTTCAGTCACTTCCCCCACTACCCACAAGCAAAGTGGGCCCTTCTGGTGCTGATTCCCAAGTGGGTGAGTTTGTGTATGTTCTAGGACCCTGTGGTCTCTCCAACAAACTCTCCTGTGAAGCTGGGAGTTTCTCCCACTGTTACCACCTCAACCCCTACAGGTGTTTTCAATAAGTGATTTGAGGTTTTATTTCCCTGCACTGGGACCTCTGGTTGTGAGGTCTGTCTTGCTCCCCAGTTGTTCCTCCCAGTTGTCCCACAAATGTGGGACCACTCCCTCTGCCAGCAGCTGCCTTGCCCACCCCAGTCCTCACCGCCTCTTTGCTGCAAGTCCTCTCTGCCCAGCTGCCCATCTCCGCCCCTCCTACCGGTCTGGATGGATGTTTCTTCTTCACTCCTCGGTTGCCAGACTTCCACACAGTTTAATTTTCTGGCAGTTCTCGTTATTTTTTTATTTTAAATTGTTGTTGTCCTTCTTTTGCTTGTGCAAGGAGGCATGGTGTGTCTACCTACACCTCCATCTTGGCCGGAAGTCAAATTGGCAAATGTTTTCGAAGGAGGCTGAGACCTTCACAACTGGTAGAGGGATCCATATATTGGGACCAGGCTTCAGAGTGGTGACCTGGCATGGGTCTCCTACAACAATGCATACCAGTCAATGGGGAAAAAAATCAACTCAACTGTCTAAGCTAAGTCTATGGTTTCAGGAAAGGAGTTATATAGCACCACCTCCTCCTCCCTCTGACCTCAACCTCTGGTCCACTTCTCTCTCAACATGGAGCCCAGTATTCAAAGCTCTTTTGTCTTAGGTATTCTCCCGGTGACAATTCCTCTTCATTCCCCTACTGTCTAAGTCCTTGAATTCCTTAGCAGGTTTTTACAATTGCAGAAGATCCACGTACAATTGCTGGTTTATGGAACGAGGTAAAAATAGAGAAGCTGTTGGAGATTGAGCATCCTGGCCCTTGGGTGGGTCAGGATTCCTTTTGCTGCCAGAATTAAGTCCAGACAGCTCCTCTGAAACTTTCCAAGACATTAAGGCAAATCAAGAATTTCTCATGTGCATTTCTCAATGTTCCTACTATTCAGTGAATGAGTATATTGCTAATGATTCCCGCCTCAGTCGATCTGGGTAGATGGCATCCAGAAACCTCATACTGATTAACATCACCTTCTAAGCTTATGGATTTTAAGAGCCTCATTCAGATTATTAACAAATGAATTTTCCCTTGCTAACAATGGCAGGAAGTGGTCAGGCATGGGAGCTCTCAAGATTGGGCCTCAATGACAAAATTACTAAATAATTTTGTAATTCAGCAACTTTACTCAAGGATGACAGATAAGTGCCAGTTTTAGAAGTGTTCAGTGTTGGACTAAAGATCTCTGTCATTGGACCAACTTCTTCAAAATTATAGATGACACAAAGCTAGGAAGAACCACTATGAGGTGGACTAACAAATTAAGATTCAGTGAACAAGCAAGAACAATGGCCTAAAACAAATGAAAGGGGAGGAGAGAGAAGTTTTTAATGATAAAGTTACCTGCATTTAGATTAAAATATTTAATTGCTTACTATAACTGTCTAATCCAGGAAAGCCCTAATTTAATAGCAGTTTCTATAGAAATACCTTGAGGTTTTCATCTATCAGACACCAAATATTAAATAATCATAGAATCTGATTTTTTTAATGCTGATAGGCATTTAAATCCAGACCAAGGAAGATTTCAACCTTCTATCCTCCACACTGTTAGAACCCTCCTGGTGTGGCATTTCGGTGACACCTTTGGAGGACAACGGAAAATGTGGGCATCCTTCGTCAACAGAAACCTGGACTGTCAAGGATGTGGAAACTGTCCCAGGATCTAAAAACTGTCACATGAGAAACAATAGGCTAAATCAGGATAGAAGAAAGATCTCTATCTTTAAATATTTAAAGTGCTGTCGAATGAAAAAGGAAGCAAATTTACCTCTGTTTGCTCTATTTCATAGAACTCAGCCAATGAATCCAAGTTTGGGGGAGCTGGACTGACTTCAACTTCTAAAAGGATGTCTAATCAACTTCAGCTGCACCACATAGCATGGGCTACCCCATAACGCAGTGAGATCTTTGTCAGTGGAATTACTCAAAAAGAGTCTGGATGACCATCTGCTAGGAAGTTATGGGGAATAAAACAGGAGGGGGTGAGCGGGGATTGGACAGTGACCTCCAACTTTAAGAAACTATGATTTTAAAATTATTTCCCACTAGAGTTTTAATGACTAATACTTATAGCAGCTACCATATGACCGAAACAATGACTAATGGCACCACACCAGGCATTATCGCAGTCGTTATCACCAGGTTTACTGAAGATAAAATTTTTGTCTGGGGTAGGGCAAGGAGGGTCTTCTAAATGCTTATTCACTGAGATAACTTCATTGTGTATGTCTGACTGAATCAGTATCTTTGTGAGATGTTGGAGAGCGGAAGAGCAAGCAAAGGAAGAAACAACGTTTACCTTTGTCCCACGACAACCCAGGGCAGTGGATAGTATTACACCCATTTTATAAATGAAGATCCTGACACTTAGAGAAGAGCCGATGGTCACACGGCTAGTAAAGACTACATCATAGTGACAGAGATAGAAAAGAAGACAAATGGACTTTCTCAAAGTCTTTTTTATGGGACTCCAGATTCCTGAGATAGAAAAGAACTTTAGAGGTTCTCTATTCTAACCACACATCAGGAATACAAAGTCTTTATTAGCTTTGGAGAATTGGGTATGTGCACTTGGACTAAAGGTCAACCTATTAAGAGAAGAATAAAGCTGGCTCTTAAAACCTAATGTCTATAATGGCTCTGCCTTCCTCAACCCCCTCCACCTAGTTTGGACCAGGCCCTTACCGCAGACACCCAGTGCAGATGCATGGGTGTCTGGCCCTGGGAGCAGAGACCCCAGCAGACCACCTCTTAGTATCCTGGTGCTCACCATTGGCCTCTGGAACCGGATGGGGCCCCAGGCCAAATCTCAGGCCTTGCCAGTCCAGTCCAGACACCCAAGAAGCTGTGTCTGTTCCAAACCACCCCATATGCCTGCACCCCAGGGAGCAAGCCTCTGTGGGAAAGAATGCAGTATTCCCAACATGCATGTGGTCAATTCCATTTCTTTCTCTGAATTTCCTGATCGGGCTGTTGATGCTTCCATAGTGTCTCAGAGAAGAGGCCCCAAGATGCCATGCTTTCTGCCCTATAACCTCCCCTCATTCCCACAGGCAGTCCTGGGTGCAGTCCAGCCTGAGCCAGTATAAGGAGCAGAAACTCTCGCCCTCCTGGTATGATTCACTGGCCTCTCACTTCCCAGCTAGTGACACATCCTGGGTCAAAAATAGATTTTTAATCTTCATCAAATCTTTGAAGGGGAGCCAATGAGAATTGAGTGGCATAAGAAAGAAAAAAGAAGGAAAAGAGAAAGAGAAATATCTTGGTCTCTAGCCTCCACCAGAGCAGGAACTAGTCCTCTAAATTCTAAAACAAGCTCTACAAGGTCTCAGTGGATGTGGTGTTCCGATTTTCGTGGCTTCGGTCATGCTGTGCAAGGCTTGGGGAAGAATAACAAGCTGTGTAAGGTATCTCCCTGTCCACAGAGAGCTCATGCCTCCTGGGAAAACCTTGACTTTTCCAGGTCACAGTAGCACCTTCCACCATGACCCCGTAGCATTCTACCTGTTTCCTTCCCACCTAGTCTCACACTGCAAGTGGGTCACTGCTTATGTTCCTTGCTCTACTAGAAGCTCATTAAATCCAAGAACTAGATTCTAATCATCTTTAAATCTACAAAGTGACTAGTATAGTGCCCACCACACAATACAGGCTCCATAAATGTGAAATGAAGGCAGTCTTACTGGGGAGATGAAAGATATATGGGCACAAATGGGAAGAGCATGCCAGGCAGTGCAAGTGCAGCATAAAGGAGGAGAAACCCAGGCAGTGAGTCAGCTCAGTTGGCTCTGACCCCAGCTCAGCCTAAATTAATAGCTGTGTAAACTTGGACAGGTTGTTTCCTCTCCCTGGGCCAGCCAATCCAGGCACCCTAGTTTCCATGTCTGTCAGATTAAAAGGTTGGTAAAGGATTTCTGGAGACTCTTTCAGACAGAGGTTCAGAGATAAGTGTGTTCCCTAAAAGGTGGGTAGCAAAGTTCTGTGTGAACTCCCTACCTTCTGGTAGTGCCACCCTGAAATTCTCCCTTTGGAGGCAGGGATG
The DNA here is from genome assembly GCA_004027475.1 of Anoura caudifer. Classification (NCBI taxonomy): domain Eukaryota; kingdom Metazoa; phylum Chordata; class Mammalia; order Chiroptera; family Phyllostomidae; genus Anoura; species Anoura caudifer. The sequence continues at coordinate 255,291 of PVKU01000286.1, read as the reverse complement.
TCCCCTCAGGGTTATGTCTCCTGGTTCTCTGCCACCAGGAACTGGAGGGTCTCAGGTAGACGAAACCTCTCAGTGAAGATCTGCCCCGTGGGCTTCTCTCCATTCCACACCTTGCACATCTTGCTTAAGAAAGAGCTTGAGCAAGTTTTCTGGTCTCCACATACCTGAACATACTTTGTCCCCTGTTTTGAAAATTAGGACATCTGCCCACCTCAGAAGCACTTAAGATTCTATATCATACCTGAAGACCATATTCGTCCCCTGGGACACAATTTGTCTGCTTCATTGGGAGGTGCTGGGTGTTCTCTCACCAACTGTTCACCTAACTGTGATTGGCCCAAATTTTCTTAATGGACTAAATGAATTCGAGAATAGAATCTGGATAGTTTGGGGTTTTTTCTATTGTCCATTAACATTTCACCAGCTGTCCCAAAAAATGGGTCTCTGACTCCTTTAATGTTTCTTTTGTTCATATTATAGTTTCAAAAGATTTCTTCTTTTTCTCAATCCTACTTGAAAACTTCATCTCCTTCAACAGTTTCAGAATTCTGACTCTTCTTACAGATCTCTGCTAACCTTGGATGGGTCACTTCCTTCAGGGTCCCATGGTTGGGGCCTTGGAAAGCTGGACTCAAGGAGAGGTCCTAGAGAAATTACCCATTTGTAAAGATTTCTAAAGTTGCTTCCCTTTTTACCTCCTTATCAGGCTCATTTCATTTGAAGAGTCACAATTATCCTTCCTAGACTCCCCCAAACTTTTAAACCTGCTTCCACTTTTCAGAGCCCTGGGTATACATCTCATTGTCTAAGACACTGGCGTCCCTAAATCTAGGGCATGTGTAAGGGTTCCCACCCTTGGCTACTTCTACCTAAGAGTACTTCCCCCAAATTTTCTGTCATTTCTTTACCTTTAAAATGAGTTGTTTCTTACTGATCACCTCTGAGTCCAGAGAAGGACTGTCCCAAATTCAAAACAGTGGCAGTCCCTGGGGAGAGAGGGAAGACACAGCTGAGGTGACAAAGGGAGTTTTGCTTGATCTAAGAAGGTCTTCCTTCTCCAGTAAATGTGTAGGGCCAATGCCCCAAATCAGTAACCTTTGTCAATTCCAGGGGTTAGTTAGTACATTCATTTCCGTTAGATTATTTTGGGTATTCTTTCACATATTTGTCAAAGTACAATAATACATTTAAAAAATTAAATCCAGAATGACAGTTCACCTGACTGCTTCCTCCATTTTCTGAGAGAGAAGTTGGTAAAGTAATAACAGAATTCATCAGCTATTCTGCCTCTTTGGACATCTCAGCCTCACATTTCTGGCCACACCCCTGACACTTGCTATGCAGACACAGCTCCAAAGGCAGCTCCTCCCCCCACTCTTTCTCCCTGCGTTGCAGTCTTTCCCTCAGCCATGTGGTCCTTGGCACTCATTTTGATCCCCGTCTTCCTCTTCAGAACACATTTCTTTCTGACTTTTGTCTTACTTTATTTCTTCCACCTGGTCTAGGAGTCCAGAAGACATTTATTCTTTCTAATAAGTTGGGACACATTTGTGCATTACTCGCGTCCTTTTCCCATTTCCTTCTGAGAGGCACATGCTTTTACTTAGAGCCCACATCAGTGGTGACCAACTTTTCTTGGTGACAGCTAGCTGAGAAGAGATTTTACCAGAATGGCTATCCTAAACCACAGACCATTTCATTACCTGGGTGAGGTAGCCTGCGATAACTGGACACCTGGGCCTCTGCTCCCACCACCCTGGGGAAGTAAAGGACAGAGAAAGGGAAAAAACAAAGGGCACAAAACCTAACCTAACTGCCTTTATAATTTCCCCATGTCAATTCTGTGTAGGACACACAATAAAACAGAAGTTGTTAAACCAAGATAGGAACCATGTTAATGAAATTTATGAAGGAGGTTGTCTGTGCAAGACCTACAGCAGATTCGAAATTGTTCAACAGCCAATGAGGAGGGTTTGATAAGGCACAGAAAGTCACCACAGCAATGAGGGAAGATGAAGGTAGCATTATTCAGTCCTGAAGTTGTTCTCTTCCTATGGAACTTTATAAATTTTCTTCAACTGCCATAGGCAATCAAAGCAAGAAAATGCACAGAAAAGACAATGAAGCCAAGGCCTTCTCTGTTTAGGTCCAGCATTGTGCAGATGCATGCAGTAGACAGCAGTAGAAGAATTCAGATCACTTTAAAAAAGGGATGGCAATTCTGCACCTGAAACCAATCACACACAGGCAATCTTAAGAGTGCATTCTCTAAGTTAGCATAAAACGTGGGATTGGACAAAGAAAGTGACCAGGGTACACGTAATGTCCTGAATCAATGTGACACCCAGAAAAGAACAACAGAAGCAAAGGTCCAAAACTAAAATCCACCAGAAAAATGCTCCTTAATTACCCCTGGCTCAAGGTTTCACTGGTACTCTACATACAGAGCATGGGTTCTCATAGTGAATACTAGAACCAGAATTGTACTCCTCTGGTTGTTTTAATTTAGCATGTATATATTTTGGGGTACACACACATATACTCACCATGTTCTTAAATTAACTGCTTAATAAATTTTGTGTGGTTTATTCTACAGTTTGGATTCAGCTCCTATCAAGTCCTCTTCTTGTAGCTTTTATTGAAAGTCAACATAAAAGGATTTGGGGGAATGTTGTTAGAAATACCTGAAATGAACCCCACTGACATTGCAGAGAAGTCTATAGTGCCAGGAGAGGGAAGCTCATAAAGCTGCCACCCTTAAAGGAGTCTTACCTAGATGAGCCACATGTGACACTGGACAGGATGTCAAAATTCCTTAAAATTCATATTCTATTGAAAAGGGTGTAATTACCATTACATAAAATGTTAAATTACAATAAGAGCTCAAATTAATAAATGAGATATCATGAAACAATACATGACTTATTGCTAAATGAATGTTACTGATCATAGTTGCTATAGAATATCAGAAAAGTGATAAAGAAATCAAAGAAGAACTAATTAATGGAGACATATTCCATGTTTATGGATATAAAGACAATATGGCCAGGATGTCAGTCCTTCCCAACTTGATCTATAGAGTCAACACAATCCTAATCTAAACTCTGGCAAGTTATTTTATAAATAACAGCTAATTTATTCTAAAGTTTATATGGAAAGATCAAAAGACCCAGAATTGTCAACATAATATTGAAGAAGAACAAAGTTGGAGGACTGACACTACCCAACTTCAATAAAGCTACAGTAATCAAGACAATGTGGTATTAACAAAAGAAGAGACAAACAGAACAACAAAACAGAACAGAGAGCCCAGAAATAGACCTGCAGAGTCAACTGATCTTTGATAAAGGAGCAAAGGCAACACTATGGAGCAAAGACAGTCTCTTCAACAAATAGTGCTGGAACAACTGGACACCCACATGCAAAAAGGTGAATCTAGACACAGACCTTATACCCTTCACAAGAATTAACTCAGAATGGATCATAGACCTCAATGTAAAAAAAACCTCTAAAACTCCTAGAAGATAACATAGATGACCTTGGATATGATGATTACTTTTTAAATACAATGCCAACAACACAATCCATGAAAGAAGTCAGTGATAAGCTGGACTTCATTAAAATTGAAAACTTCTGTTCTGCAAAAGACAATATCAAGGTAATGATAAGACAAGCTGCAGACTGGGAGAAAATATTTGCAAAACACATATCTGATAAAGGACTGTTGTCCAAAATATACAAAAATTCTTCAACTCAACAATAACAAAAAACCTGACTTAAAAAAATGGACCAAACACCTTAACAGACACCTCATCAAAGAGATAGTCAGATGGAAAATAAGTGTATGAAAAGATGCTCCACATCATATGTCATTAGAGAAATGCAAATTAAAATGACAATAAGATAGCACTATACACTTGTTAGAATGACCAAAATCCAGAACACTAACAAGACCAAATGCTGGTGAGGATGTGGAGAAATAGAAATTGTTGGTGAGAATATAAAATGCTACAGCCACTTTGGAAGATAGTTTGGCAATTTCTTATAAAACCAAACATTCTCTTATCATATGATCCAGCAAATTGTGCTTTTTGTTATTTACCCAAAGGAGCTGAAAACTTATGTCCACAAAATACCTGCACATGGACATTTATAGCAGCTTTATTCGTAATTGCCAAAACTTGGAAGCAACCAAGATGTCCTTCTGTAGATGAACAGATAAATAAACCGTGGTACATCCAGACATTGGAATAGTATCCAGTGCTAAAAATAAACAAGCTATCAAGCCATGAAAAGACATGGAGAAAACTTAAATGCATTACTAAGTAAAAGAAGGCAATCTAAAAAATGCTACATACTGTATGATTCCAACTATATGACTTTCTGGAAAAGGCAAAACTATGGAGACAGTGAAAGATCAGCAATTGACAGAGGTGCAGGATGGTGGGGAGAGATAACAAGGCAGAGCACAGATGATTTTTATGGCAGTGAAAATACTCTCTATGATATTATAATGATGGATACATGCCATTATACATTTGTCCAAACCCACAGAATATAGGGAACACAAATAGTGAACCCGAAAGTAAAGTGGATTCTGGGTGATTAGGATGTGCCAATGTAGGTCCGCCCTTGGTAAAAAATGTGCCACTCTGGCAAGTGATGTTAATAATGAGGGAGGATGTACGTGTGTGTGCGGAAGCAGGGAGAGGACATGTGGGACTCTGTACCTTCCTCTCTATTTTGTTATACATCTAAAACTGCTCTAAAAAAGTAAAGTTTTTTTTTTAAAGCTTATGCACCGAAAAATGAATAAAAGTTAATTTGTCACACGACTACTCCTAAGTTGCAGAATTACAGGATGTGAACATGGGATGGGACTTGGATGCTCTCTTCTGAGGAGGAAGGTGAGGCACTGAGGAAGTTCATCAGTTCTCCAGGCTGGGGAGCAGCAGAACCAGAACAAGACCCCAGTCCTCCAAATTCTGTTTGATATTCTTTCCCCATAGTGTCTTTCCTCTCCTCCCAATATTTCCTACATAAGAGGCAATCAAATCAAAAGGCAGTGTAAAAATATAACTATAAGTACATGAGAGTTTTAAGTGTCTTTGAAGAGCCTTCACGAATAAATATAATTTTTATTCATATATGAATGTATGCAAATCTGATTTGCATACATTCTAAAAATATCAGGATAGATACATTTAAGAGATGAATAGTGAAATACATGTACTGCATGATATGAAGCTAAAGGTGTAGGTTCACTTTATTTTAAGTGGTTTTTGGACTTCAAAGCTTCCAATGCCTATTTATGTGCATTTCATTTGATATTCACAATCTCCATGTATAGAAGTTCTCATTTAACATTGTCCATAGGTTCTGTGACTTCAAATAATGAAACCAATTTTACCACAGGCTAATTGATATAAACAAGACTTAAGTTCCTATGGCATCTCATCAACATAACAAAATGACATTAAACAAAACTACATTTTTCAAGGAGCTGCTGTACAACAGGCAAGATTGGTGTTGTCCCCTCTTTACAGAGAAGAAAACTCAAAATGTAAGTCTTCTGACTCATGATCCAGTGCCCCTTCAAGGGCAAAGGGCTAAAATAATTTGACAACAACTTTTTTAATGAACTCTCTAGTCTTTGTTGTAAACTTCAGTACTAATGGTCAAAAAGATTCATGATGTTTGGCTCAAGAAACTTGGGAAATAATCCAGGGATATAGGTACAAGTTATAAAGCACAAATGCTCTGTAAATTACAAAATCCTACAAAATGTTAGTGGTGGCTGACATTTTCTTTCAGGCACCATTTCCCGAGTTTCTGACCCAGAGATGGAAATGCCATTCAGTTTCAACTACAGCACAGCCAGTGAGACATCCCAGGCCCAGCTGGGCAAGGAGTCAGGACCGGCTGGGGTGTCCCCTTTGCTCCATCAATTCCTTATGCTGCCAGGCCCAGTGCTGAAGAGAGGAAATTACAGTCTTCCCATTTTATGACTTTCATGGTGTGGCTGAAGGATTTAAAACAGCCAGCCTGACTGATTGGGAGGCTGGGTGGTTTGGGAAGCCTTCTCTTCATGTTTTATTTGCTTCTGTCACAGTCTATAGAAGTGATGAAGACTAGTCCTTCCAGCAGCTGCCTCTGCCAGATCTGCCAACCTGCTGCCGATCTGAGGTGGGGGTCTGCAGCTGGGCAGATCGGCAGGGTGGGCCCAGTCTGGGGTGGCAGAGTCACAGTAGACTTTCCTCAGAGCCTTAGAAATTAAGAATGAGTACAAACTATGTGACTGCGAGGGACTCCAGTGTCGGGCCAACCTAAATTCAGATCCAAACTCTGCCACTGCCTCACTGTGCAGGTGTGAGCAAATGACTTCACACCTCCAGTTACTTAATGTTCCATCTTCTGTAACGTGAGGACAGGAATAAGCCTTTCCCCATATTCTGTCTGTAAGCATTTAATCAGATAATGTGGGCACTTAGCATCAAACCTTGCCCTAAATAATAATTGCCAACTATTGCTATTATTGTTATAACAACCATTATCAATTATTATTAAGGGTTTAATATGCCAATAAACTGGTTGGAACTGAATAAAGGGAAAGACCTAAGAGAATTTGGTTCCAGGATCTTTGGATCAACTGATCAGAATACTGATTCTCGTTCCTTCTTTGAAGTGATTAGGAGAGATTTTTTTGTGGAAGGGAGTGCGGGGGGAAGGCAAGCTGGCGGGGAACAGGTAAAATATGTTAATTTTCTTCTACATGTGTGTGTGTTTTTTAAGGGAAAAGGAGAAAAAAGTCTCCTACCTTCCAGCAGCCAATATCCACTGGGCTTGGAGCAAGTAAAGTCAGGGCCAGCTCCCTAGGAGAAGGTGTAGCAGTAGAAGGCAATGACATTGACATTATAGTCCATGGGGAGGAGGGGCCCACATGCCTGGCCCCACCCAGGGGTGGTAGGAGGAGTGCCTGGGCTTCATCAGGGTGAAGCTAGAGAGGAGTTCTCATCCTGCATCCTTCTGCCCTGGGCCAGCGCCAAAAGGAAATCTTCTTCCAGGGGTCCAGGTCTTCTGTGCGGAACCCCCACACAGGATGGGTAGGCTGATCTGAGCCGGGAGGAAAAAAGGTGCATTAAAGCACCTTCAGTAGGTAGGAAATTTACTATCTATGCAATCCTCATCACCACTACAGTACTTCTACCTTCATTTTACCAATGATAAAAGTGGAGTTCAGGCCAAGACCAAGGTCACCGTGCCAGTAAGTGACCAATCAATCACAGGTGTGTGACTCTAAAATGCAGCTCCGTCTAAGGCTCTGTCTAAGATCCTTGCCCAGGGCCAAGAAAAAAACTCATGAATTTGAAAGTCTGGAAACTCAGATTGTAGCTACTATTCTGCCCCTAACTAGCTGGGTGATTTGGACAAGATACCTTGCTTCTGGGTTAAATGAGACAGAGGTCTCTATGACTCATAGGGACCTACCTCACCTGCCTGAACTCTGGGAGTGGCAGATCCAGTGTGGCCATTACAGGCCGCATGCACAGAGAGAGAGAGCTGTGCTCGCCCATGCAGCCTTGGCCCACAGGGCTGGAACCTGACGCTGGTCTTATGCCAGCCCTTCCAGCTCTGTCTGCCCAACTTGCTTCCCAGGCATTGCTCTTCACCTTCCTCTCCTCTCCTACCCCTACACATACAGCCCCCCCACCCCCCAGCTGGGGCAAATGCCTATGTCCCTCTGCTCTAAGCCATACATTCAACAATGTTCGGATGTACAATGCTGAATTTCATACTGTCCCCAGGGTAACATCAAGTCAGGTTAATTGCTATTTATTTCCTTGGAGATTTAGTTATTAACAATTCATACCTGGAAGCCTAAGGAATCCCCAAATCCTTAAACGTTCCAGGGTTAAGAAAGGCACAATATGGTGGTTGTCTCTTTCTCTTGCCCCCTCTGCATGCCAAGCCCACCTGCTTAGTCACAGGAGAAACCAAGGAATTCTAGGCTACCCTCAGGAGAGCAACTCCTTCATGCCACACTCACCCTGATACCTCAGAGATGGGCAATAGCCTCTAGTTTTCTACATGAAGCTGAGAACTAATTAAAAACCTGGGGCCCCAGCTTCACTAAGAGGCACAAAGTGTCAGGAGTGTGGGGAGACCACACACAGCCTTCTGTTGACAGTTGATCACCTGAGAACTTCCCACCAGCACCCCTGACCTGGGTGGGGAAATGGACCTAGGAGGTGTCAGCTGTTCTAATGCTATGAGTAACCCTAGGAGGGAGAAAAGAGGGATTCACCCCAAGAATGTGCTCCCAGGGAGACAAAGGTGAACATTTTAGGTTTACAGGGGGCTGTCCTATAGCATGCAGGCTAAAAGCACAACCCTGAAGCAGCTCCCTTCTGATACAGGACATCCCCACTCCTTCACTTACTAGCTCTGTGACCTTCAGAAAATCATCCAGTCTCTTCTACCTCTTCAGTATTTTCTGATGTGTAAAATGGAGCTAATTACTTACACAGGGTTTTTTGCAAGAATTAAATGAAATAGTGCAAAGATCTTTTTGCTTAGTAAGTACTATTAAATTATAGCATTGTTCGGGGAACTTGTGGTGAGTTCTATGGAAAAGCCCATACTCTTTGATAAATTCAGATTATTTTATATAAAGTTTTCTTAAATGAATTTTGAGACCCCAAAATTCCCACCAGATGAAAACTTGCTTTCTTTAAAATAGGTGTGACAGGCACGTTGGAGAGGGGCTATATTACTATGTAAAAGAAATGGGTACCTAGAGTCTCCCCAGTTCCCCAAAAACATCAACAGTGCTTCTCTGTCTGGGGAGCAGGCTGGGGCAGGGACCCTAAGGGGAGAAGGCCTTGAGTTCTGGGAGAGGCCCGGTGTACAGAGACCAGTTCTCTGAACAGAGAGCTCTGGGGTGCCTTCCTGGCTAAAGAATAATCACTGTGATCATGGGAGAGGGGCCTGCCACTCTCACACACAGTGTCCCTGAGTTCCTCGGGCCCCTCAATGCTGCTACTAAATGGAGCACCGGATTGAGCAGAGCCAGCCAGTCACTCCTCGTGAGACATGAGGATCAGAGGGAGCTGCACAGTCTCCTCATTATTCCTTAGCTACCCTGTCTGACCTTGATGATCCCCCAAGACCTAGAAGCATATTTGGGGGTGAAGAGGTGCTGAGCGCATGTCAGCCTAGAAAGATGGCTGACAGTGGATGGCCATCACTGACTGACAGATCACCATGCAGGCTTCTTCCTTGGTGGTCCTGGTCCAGAAAATGGAAACCGGTGGGAAAACAGACAAAAGGTATGAGACTGGGGAAGATGAGAGCAAGGAATGACTGGGAGAAAACAAGAGCTAATTCTTTCCCACAAGGACCAATAATAAATGAGCAGGTAGAATGTTCTCAAATGAAAGAAGCAATCAATCAATGGACTGCAATTATTCCAGCTGGCTCTTCAACAGATTGATGCTAGAGGCATCAAAGCAGAAAAGCAAAGGGAGCCAGTGTGGAGGTTGTAGGGATCCTGATGGGATTGTCTTAGACCTGCATCAGCCCCAGAACCATAGTGTTTGAATGTTTGAAATGTCCCACAGTGGAAAACCCCCAAATAAAAGACCCTGCTGAGCCATTTGGCTCCAGGGCAACACACACCAGAATTACTTCCTGCACCACCTTGTGTTCAACAAACACAAAAATGTTTGTTCTGTGAGACTGGCTCATATACATGACAGGAGCTAATCTCTCCACATCCAGAAATGTTTCAAAAAAACAAGAAAGAATTCATAGTTGGCCCTAGACCGACTCAGTGCTCAGAATGTTTAATCCCAGGGTTTTCCCCCACTCATGGGTAACAAGGGCATTAATCAGCAGGAGCCCCTTCCCTGTGATTGAACCCCCTCCTCCCGTACCACATGCTACCCCACACCATGGTCTCCCTTCAAGCCTCACAGACTGAAAGCTTCACAAGCATGTTTGACTCTTTCTTTTCACAATTCCTGATTCCAACAGTCATTATATCCTGCTATTTCTTCTCTTAGAAAACCTTTGCATTTGTTCTTGGTTTTCCATCTAAATGGCTACAGCCCAGGCCCTCATTCCCTTGCATCTCTTCTATGAGCCTCTTTTCACCCATGTCTTCCCTCCAGCACTATCCGTAGAACAGGGTCTTCTCTCACTCCAGGCTGCCATGTCAAGCCAGTGACTCCCCATCTCAACTAAGTCTTGTCTGTCCTAAATCACATTGAACTCATCATCAGCGGGATCGGTTCTATCACCAAAGGTTTGAATTCTGTGGCCTTCCATCCCTACCTGGCAGAACCTGCCCAGTCTTGGCTAGCTCAGGGATCACTCTATTTATTGTAAAGCCTCCCCCAACTTCTCCAGTAACAAGAATTCATGTTACTTTGCTCATTCCTTTTACATAACACTTATCCCACTTCATCCTTTAAGGAGTAATTATACAGCTAAATTATTAGCTATTTATCCATCTCACTTGCCCCTTTCTCCCCTCCCCAGCACCTTACATAGAGCCTCACAAGAGTAAACTCTGAATAAATATATATTGAATTTACCCCCACTAGCCTATCTACACATACCTGTAGTCCATCACTCGTGTTTACCCTTCCTGATCCCCACCCTTATTAAACCCTACCCACCCTTTAAAGCTCCCTCTGTTTCTAAAGTCCTGCCATATCAATCTCATCTCCTAGGACAGGATTATTCTAGACTGGCAGATTAGGGAATCTGACTTGGTAGCAAATATGACTGCAGCAGAGCATTTGAAGAGCATTTCAAGATAGCTTCATGAACAAGCACAGAGAAACAAGAGCTGGATGCTAAGATATACTACCTGGATGCCATAGAGTAATTAATAACTAATTGAATTACCATATCCAAAGTACATAAGCCTCAGCCCTATATTTAAATTATTCAACAAATATTTATTAGGTTCTATATGTTAATGACTTAAAATACAGTACAGAGGGCATGCTTAATACTTAAATGAGGAAGAACAAGTAACAACTGCCTGCCTATAGGAAAAAGGGCAGGGGAGTTGGACATGATTTATCAGCAATAAGGTTTTGACTGATCCTAAACTCAATATGTCATAATAGAATGATAGAAGAAGGAAGAAAAGAAGGAGGGAAGAAGGGAAAGAGAAAGCAAGAAAGCAAGAAAGCAAGAAAGCAAGAAAGCAAGAAAGCAAGAAAGCAAGAAAGCAAGAAAGCAAGAAAGCAAGAAAGCAAGAAAGAAAGAAAGAAAGAAAGAAAGAAAGAAAGAAAGAAAGAAAAATAAATGATTCGGGGTAGAATAAGTGGAAGTCAAGCAGCAGTTTTCAAATCTTTGTGGAACACTAGGGAGGTGAATGTATGGTACTATAACAAACAGTTCTGTGGTCAAATACATTTGGGAAATGCAAGGTTAGGTTAAGGTAAACAGGACTACTTAGATCCTTTAATATTTCAATGTACATTCTAAAATCTTTTTTTGTTTTTTTTTTATTTTAATTGTTCAATTACAGTTTTCTGTCTTTTGTTTCCATCCCACAGTCTAAAATCTTCAAGAGGGATGATCATCTGTAGGATTTTTCAAACACAGTAGTGAAACTAATTGACTACCCACCCCTGACCCCAGAGCATGTCACAGGACCTGGGATGAGCAGAGCTCACTTTAGGAAGCATGGCTTACACCAAAAGAATTCCTCTCCGCTGGCTCAGCAGAGCCTCTCTAGAGTGTGGCATGCAGCTCCTGGCACCTAAAGGAAGAGCAATAGAGATCAGTTGGACAGGATTAGGAAGAGCAGTCAGGTTGGCAAAATATTCAAAACCATAATATCTAAGGAATGTTGATAAAATGACTTGTTTTGCCTGAAGAAGAGCTGGCTTGGCAAGAGTGTGAGATGATCACAGAAAGGTGAGGGCTAGATAATTGCAATCAAATCTGTAAAGAGCTGTCATATGAAGAAGAAATTAGACTTGCTCATATGTGACCTTGAAAGATAAAATTATGACCAATAACAGGAATCCTCAGGGAGTTATCTTTTAGCTTATCAGATACCATTCCCTTTATACATACTCCTTTTGGCTAAAACTCTGGTGGCTAAACACAGCTAGAAGTATTGTATCCAAGAGTTTCTGATTCCCTTGCATTTCATTCTTTGAATCATTAGGGATCAAATGGGGCACCCAAATCCTATCTGAGGTTATTTAAAAAGAGGTGAGTCCAGGGGTGGGTCCCAGCCAGGACCTTGAGTGCTAGCCAAGAAGCAAGCCAGTAAGAACAAAAAACAACCCCAGTCCAAAGGGCAGGAGACAGTAAACAGGAAGTAGAGCCAAAAGTCAGGCCCAGGCAGAAAGAAGAATGAAATGGGTACAGGTCAAGAACCTATCTGGGATCACTGCTGTGAACAGCAGCTCATCTACAAGGAATTGGCATATGAGGTGTCAGGCTGGCATAAAGATGCAGGATGGCAAGGGGTCCCTGACAGCCAAGCTCAGCAGCAGGAAGGAGTCTATTTGAAGCCATCCCAGGGGATAATCTGCCATAGGTAATGAGCAGTTAAGTGACACTCACACAAAATACCAATGATTGCATAAATCCACAAGTCTCCTTCAATTACCCTCCTAAGACTAATACTGTAAGATTTTTTCTAGTACTTTGAATTTCTTCAGCACTTGTACTAATTGGTTCAACCTCCTCCTCTTACAAATGAGGAGACAGAGGTCCAGAGAGGGGAAATGATAGAACTTGATAGATTATGGAAGGGCAGGGCTTGAACCAAGATCTTCCAGATTGCCTATCCCATTCTTGCCCCTTTGTATCCACCATGGTGCTCAACACAGTGACCAGTTTCCAGTCTCTGCCCCATGAACATCTGTTGAAGTGTATATGAAGTACACATCAGTGTGGCAAACACTAGCGTTGACTTCTCTATTTAAATAGCCAAAATGGAAGACTAAGGAACAAATGCAGCTCCTTGTTCTGGATGTAGACTAATGTCACTATTTGGTGTGGGGGAGGGTGACAGGTGGTAAAAGGGCCACTAAACTGCTGGCGTGAGCTCTAAGCGCTGACCCAAGGAAGGGCCTGTGAGCCCAGATACACATCAGATTCTAAAGTGATGCTGAAGGGCCCTGGGGAGTCTTTGGTCCCTGGCTGCCTATAAGTAAAGTGCAATCTTTATTTGATATATGGGCTTTAGGTTTCTCCTTGCCTAGTATTTGGGAACTCCCCCAGGCCCCCAGAGTTGTGCTGCCAGAAAAGGCCATTAACTCCCACAACTCAGGGTAAATGCTGCTTCCCAGCCAAGGCTCATAAAATTTCAAACAGAAACCCGTCCGAACCCAGGAAGATCAGCCTTGTTGACAAGAAACACATGGGCAGAGTCAACACATGGAATGCATTTTGCTCTGAACAGCTTCTTTTGATGATGTTTCCAAGGGCTGAGGCTACAGCTCTCTGCACCTTCATGGCAAGCACTCAATTCTTGTTTCCTTAGGCTTTGGCATGTTGTTAGAGCTCCTAGTCGCAGGACTGTCGACTCTCAATGCCTTCATTGTACCACAGGAGCAGTCCCTGGTCCTGTGGGCATGAACACGTTACTCATTGCATGTTGTCAACTAGACTGTTACCTCTACCACAGACTCAGAACTACAAGCGTGGGCCCTCAGCTGTAGGGCAAACAGCCTTACATGGAATGCTCATCCATGCTTGTGCTAAGGACCACCTCTCCACTTGTTGCACCTCCCTAAATGACCCTGTAAGCTGACAGTGTGCTCTGACAGGTCTCATGGTCCTTATCTATTCTTCCAGCTCTCCCCCAGCTGTCATTACTGCTCTCATGAGTACCCTACCCACTGGAGAGCCCATCCCAGGCCCTCGGCCACGTCCACTAGTCCCTTCCTCCTTACCCTCAAGCATCCTGTAGATCTTTCTTGATCCTGTAATGCTTCACCTCCACCGTATCCCTTCTCCTCCGCCTCATGCACAGCTCTAGGAAACCTTCCTAAGTTGATCTATCCTAGCCCGGATGATTGCCTTTCTCCTTTCATTTTTAGCCCACTAGTCTTCTAGCCCCATTACAGTGACATGTGCAGGTGGATAGTTTTGGGGCATACCACATTTAACTTCTAAAAATTTCTCCTGTTTCACTGTAGTTAAACAGTGCAGTGGGGTGGTTAAATGGATGGATGGATGAATTAAAGACATAAATAGTGACTTCCACCAGGCCCTGGACCTTGTCTAACCCTAAATTCCTATTTTGGTACAAGAATCTTAAACACAGTATTCAAAAAATGTACTAAAGAAAGGTGTCTTTCTGTAGTCATGAGGCAAGTCCATTTTCCTGCCACACAAAAAAAAAAAAAACTGCCCAACCTCAAGATCCAAATCATAAAGTCTTTTCTGTTCTGAGCAAAGTAATCAGAGGTCCTGGTCTGTGTTCTGGTCACCACTCTCAGTAAGACCAAGGAGACCCCTCTTTGACTAACTCAGCTCTTCTCATTGGCAATTACCAGCTACTCCCAGGCACCAACCAATAGCCTGCTATCTTAATTAGTTCAGGTTGCAATACAAAATACCATAAACTGAATGGCTTATAAACAACAGAAATTTAGGACTCCTGGTCAAGATAGTGGCATAGGTAAACATGGCTCACCTCCTTGCACAACCACTTCAAAATTACAACTAAACCATAGAATGACCATTACTCAGAACCATCTGAAATAGAGTTGAATGGAAATCTGACAACTACAGAATCAACAAAACTACATCCATCCAGACTGGTACAAGGGGCGGAGACTTGGAATGTGCTGGTCCCACATCCATGTGTGGTGGATAAAATTCGGGAGGGATATCTCAGGAGCGAAGAGTCCCAGCTTCATATTAGGACCCCTAGCCCAGGGTTCCAAAGCCAAAAAGATAAGTCCCCATAACTTCTGCCTGCAAAAACCATCAGGGATTAAGTTGGTAGAAGAAACTTGTAGAGTCCCAAGTAGTTCCCCTTAAAGAACCCACACACTGACTTACTCAGACTCACTCCCTTTGAGCCCCAGCACTGGGGTAGCAGCTTGAAAGGCACCATGGCATACAGGGAGGAATTGAAGTATCTGGCATCAAGGTGGGAACTGGGGGACAGCTTTCTCCCAGACAGAAAGGTGAGCAGAGGTCATTGTCCTTTTTCTGAATCCTCCTTCCACAGAGCCATGAACTGGCAGGTGAGTACCATATCTGAGATTCCATCAACCTGGCTAACACTGTTTGCCCTGCCCTGGAGATCCTCTGAGAATCTGTCCAACCCAACTTATAGGCCCACTCAAACTTTTAACAGTGACTTTTCCATATGAATGGCTGGTCTTGGCTCATGCTTCACAACTTCCTAAATCCTTTCAAATAAGCAATAGCCAGCTTCAGTGAGCATCCAGCCCTCATACCTCTTGTTAAGTGGCTTGAGGCCCAGTATTAGCAGTAGCTAGCCTAGATTCACAGTTTGGCTTCACCTGGGAATCTCCAAGACCAGCTAAAGTAGCAGCTTTCTCAGATTGCCTTATAGGTCATGCAGGGTGGCCCTGGGCAGGACACAGGTCTGGGCTGACCTTGGCCTGCACCATCTGGAAAACCTCAGAGCCTACACACCTAGTAGACAGCTATAGACCATGTCAGAGCACCACCACCATGCTCCTCTACAGCTGATTTTTTATGGAGAGGGGAGGTTGGTGGTCAGTGGTCACAGCCAGTTCTTGCAGCTGACTGGCCTGGGTACATCCCTCCTATTGACCTGTCAACAGCAATCAAGGCAATCAACTACAAAAGTAGGGTGTACTCAGCCCACACAAAGGGCACAACTCTGACAGGTTAAAGAGACATTGAGAATCCTCCCTGTTCATGTCCGTGCTGTAACCTTTATTGTAAGAATGAAATATAGGCATGCTGTCTCCCAGGGAGAACTGGCCCTTCTCCCTGAGAGATTAGTACTTTTAATATTTAACTGTTCCTTCAGGGAGAACTGGCCCTTCTCCCAGAGGGCCCTGTTGGTTAGCTAAGTCACACAAGGCCCTTGGCACATAGCCACTTTTATCGAAAACATATTTAAGCATAGCCCCCAAAGTGGGACTTCGGAATCTCATCCAAGGGAAGGATGCTTCACCTGGAACTTTTCCCAGTCAGACCCCGAATGCATTTCCGGGATACCCCAGCATCTATGTTCGGGAGTTGGTGATTTCCTGTCTGGTGATATATGCTCTTGATTCTTGCTTTTCTCTTTGCTCTCGCTTAATAAAGTGATTAACTATTCACCTTTAACTTGGGGTTTTTATTGTCTGCAAATCCAAACCTCCAAATTAAGTGGCCACAATCTCATATGTGCCCCTTAATGGCACAACCTCAAACACTCTTCTTGGCTGATAGGGGAGGCTGTGCTACCGGACACTACAGGATACCTGCTACATTAGACCACACTATCCAAGCCAGGGAGTCATAGCAGCTCTACCTATACATAGAAGCAACCACAGGAAGGCTGCCAAAATGAGGGGGAAAAGAAACATGGCCCAGATGAAAGAACAGATCAAAACTCCAGAAAAAGAACTAAGCAAAATGGAGATAAGCAATTTATCAGATGCAAAGTTCAAAACACTGGTTATAAGCATGCTCAAGGAACTTAGTAAGGACCTTAACAGCATGAAAAGATCCAGTGAGAAACAAAGAACACATTAATTGAAATAAAGAACAATCTACAAGGAAATAACAGTAGAGTAGATGAAGCTGAGAATCAAATCAATTATTTGGAACACAAGGAAACAAAAAACAACCAAAGAGAACAACAGTAAGAAAAAAGAATTAAAACAAACAAACAAACAAGGATAGTGTAAGCAGCCTCCAGGATAACCTCGAGCATTCCAATATTTGCATCACAGGGGTACCAGAAGGAGAAGAGAAAGAGCGAGAAATTGGAAATCTATTTGAAAAATAATGTAAGAAAACTTTCCTGATTTGGTGAAGGAAATAAATATGCAAGTCCAGGAAGCACAGAGAATCCCAAACAATATGGATGCAAAGAGGCCCACTCTAAAATGCATCATAATTAAAACGCCAAAGGTTAAAGATAAAGAGAGAATCTTAAAAGCAGCAAGAGAAAAGCACTTACTTACTTACAGGGGAGTTCCCACAAGTCTAAGCAGCTGATTTCTTTTCTTTTTTAAAAAATGTATTTTATTGGTTATGGTATTACAGTTGTCCCATTTCCCTCCCTTCATTCCCCACTACCCTGCACACCCCCTCCCACCCATATTCCCCACCTTTAGTTCATGTCCATGTGTCATAAGTTCTTTAACTTCCACATTTCCCATACTATTCTTACCCTACCCCTATTTTCTACCTACCGTCTATGCTGCTTGTTCTCTGTACCTTTTCCCCCTCTCTCCTCCTCCCGCTCCCCTGTTGCTAACCCTCCATGTGATCTCCATTTCTGTGGTTCTGTTCCTATTCTAGGTGTTTGCTTAGTTTGCTTTTGTTTTAGGTGTGGTTGTTAATAACTGTGAGTTTGCTGTCTTTTTACTGTTCATATTTTTCATCTCCTTTTTCTTAGATAAGTCTCTTTAACATTTCATATAATAAAGGCTTGGTGATGATGAACTCTTTTAATTTGACCTTATCTGAGAAGCGCTTTATCTTCCCTTACATTCTAAATGAAAGCTTTGCTGGATAAAGCAATCCTGGATACAGGTCCTTGCCTTTCATGACTTGGAATACTTCTTTCCAGCCCCTTCTTGCCTGTAAGGTCTCTTTTGAGAAATCAGCTGACAGTCTGATGGGAACTCCTTTGTAGGTTACTGTCTCCTTACCTCTTGCTGCTTCTAAGATTCTCTCCTTATTTTTAATCTTGGGTAATGTAATTATGATGTGCCTTGGTGTGTTCCTCCTTGGGTCCAACTTCTTTGGGACTCTCTGAGCTTCCTGGACATCTGGTAGTTTATTTCCTTTGCCAGATTGGGAAAGTTCTCCTTTATTATTTGTTCGAATAAGTTTTCCACTTGTTGCTCTTCCTCTTCCCCTTCTGGTACCCCTATAATTTGGATGTTGGGGGCATTTAAAGATGTCCTGGAGGTTCCTAAGCCTCTCCTCATTTTTTTGAATTCTTGTTTCTTCTTTTTCTGTTTGGTTGTTTCTTTCTTCCTTCTGGTCCATACCATTGATTTGAGTCCCAGTTTTCTTCCCATCACTATTGGTTCCCTGTGCATTTTCCTTCATTTCACTTAATGTAGCCTTCATTTTTTCATCTATTTTGCAACCAAAATCAACCAATTCTGTGAGCATCCCGATCACCGGACCTTTGAACTGTGCATTTGATAGGTTGGCTATCTCTTCATGGCTTAGATGTATTTGCTCTGGAACTTTGATCTGTTCTTCCATTTGGGCCTTTTTTTGTTTTTTGGTGTTTGGGGGGTTTTTTTGGCCTGGTCATGCCTGTTACGGTATGAGGGGTGGAGCCTTAGGTGTTCACCAGGTCGAGGCAACCCACATCGCTGCTTTGTGATGCTGCATGTGGGGAAGGAGTCAGAGAGGGAACAATGGAGCTTACTCTGCTCTCTGCTGGATTTAAGTCCCTTCCACTGCTTCCCACAAGCAAAGTGGGCCCCTCTGGTGCTGATTCCCAGGTGGATGGGCTTGTGTATATTCTAGGACCCCGTGGGTCTCTCCAACGAACTCTCCTATGAGGCTTGGAGTCTCTCCCAGCACCTCAACCCCCACAGGTGTTTTCAATAGTTGTTTTGAGGCTTTATTTCCCCACACTGGAGGCCTGGGTTGCCCAGTCTGTCTCGCTCTCCAGTTTTGCCTGGTTTATCTGCGCACGAATGTGGGACCACCTGGTCTGCCAGCCACCTTGCATGCCTCACTGGATTTGCCCGCTATCACCCTGCACCCAGGGTCTGCCAACCACCACTTTTTCCTGCCAGCACCCCTCTCTGCCAGCCACCAACTCTGCCCCTCTTACTGGTCTGGATGAATGGTTGCTGGGCTTCCATACAGTTCAATTTTCTGTCAGTTCTGGTTGGGTTTTTTTTTGTTTCTAAATTTTTGCTGTCCTTAATTTTGGTTGCGCAAGGAGGCACAGTGTTTCTACCTATGCCTCCATTTTAGCCAGAAGTCTCAGCTGATTTCTTGAAAGAAACTTTGCAGGCTAGAAGGGATTGGCAAGAAATATTCAAAGTCATGAAAAGCAGGGACCTACAGCCAAGATCACTGTACCCAGCAAAACTATGATTTAGAATCAAAGGGCAGATAAAGAGCTTCCCAGACAAGAAAAAAATAAAGGAATTCCTCATCGCCAAATTATTATTCTATGAAATGTTAAAGAGAGTTATTTTTTTAAAAAAAGATCAAGACTATGAACAGTAAAATGACAGTGAATATATATCTATCAACAATTGAATCTAAAAAACAAATTAAACAAATAAGAACAGAGATAGAATCACGGATATGGAGAGTGTTTTGAAGGTTGCCAGATGGGAGACAGGGAGGTGGGGGAAAGGATGAAGTAAGGGGAGTAAAAAGTACAAACAGATAGTTACAGAATAGCCATGGGGATATAAAGTACAGTATAGGAAATGGAGTAGCCAAATAACTTATACACATGACCCAGGGACATTAACAATGGTGTGGGGATTGCCTGAGGGAGTAGGGGGTGCTGGGTGGAGGGGGACAAAGGGGGGAAAATTGGGACAATTATAATAGCATAATCAATAAAATGTAATTTTAAAAAATTAATGTTTCTCACATTTCTGGAGGCAGGGAACTCCAAGTTCAAGGCATTGGTAGATTCATATCTGGTGCGAGCCCTCTTCCTAGTTCATAGATCACTGTATTTTCACCATGTCCTCACATGGTAGAAGGGGTGAGGAAGCTGCCTTGGGCCTCTTTTATAAGGACACTAATCCCATTCATGAAAGTCCACCCTCTAGTACCTAATCACTTTCCAAAGGCCCCACTTCCTAATACCATCCTCTTGGGGATCAGGACTTCTACTTATGAATTTTGGAGGGACACTTTCACACCACAGCACCTCCCATACCTCATTTTCCCCTCTCTTCTGTATATCTAACAGCAATCAAACATGTTCATTTTAAAGATTTTCCTGTTGGCATTTTTTTAAGAATGAAGAGGAATGGGGGTGGAGAAGTTAAACATCAGAGAGAAGCCATCACTCCACAGAGGAAAGAAGAGAATTTTTTTTTAAAAACAGCCCCTGCCCAGAGGGCTTGCTATATAAATTAGACACATAGAGGGAGTGCAACAAGACAGGGCAGGCACCCCCAGGGAGACAGGTGGCAGCCAAGGATAACTGTCTTTGTTCCCGGCCAGGCCAGTCTGTCACCTGCCACCTTGGAGACAGCTCAGGGGAAGGCTCAAGAGAGATTAGAGAAAGGACAGAGCAGTGATGAATTACTTCCAATAATAAGTGGAAATGAAGGTATAGCTCAGAGGGGCCCGGACACTTGGTTTCTGGCACCTGTCCCCCTTTATGCATGAGAGGAGAAAGAAAGGGGAGTATTGGTAAAATAGCTCCCAGCCCCAACATGAGGACCAAACTGAGGGGTGTCCAAGATTTGACACTGGTTTTGCTGTATGTCGTGTGTGTGTGTGTTCATTTACTGTTCCACTGTTGTTCTTCTAACATGTGTTATTGTGCTGAACCCTTGCGTGTGGGTGACATCTTCCAGTCTCATCCATGCCATAACCCTAGGCATTCTCTCTTCATAAATTCCAGGGCCAGAGCCCAAAGGCATCTCAGTCCAACACATCTTGTCACATTGAAGTAAAAGCAAAATTAAAACATAGACATTGTGCAATGCCTCATAAAGCTCCCCCAATGCACAGTGCAGGCTCAGATTTCCCAACATAAAACTGCTGCTCCTAAGACAACCCGCTTAATATGTGGAATATGTAGGTCAAGAAGGGAGGATTTTAATCTTCCTTAAGTTACATCAGTTCAAGTCATGATATTATAGGAGAGTGTCTTGGGCAAAGTTGATGAAAGTTGGCAAAGTCTGTCCAGTGTGGGACTCAAGCCTGGGTTCATCAAGGACATACAGGGACTTTGTTGAAGACCCACACCACCTGGCTCTATTCTGTGGATGTCACACAAAAACTGCTCCCCTCTCTGCCTGGATCTGCAATCTCTTCATAAACAGACAAAAAGTGGCCATCCATGAGCACTAAAGCCCTTGTCCTTGAGATCACATCACTACTTCCTTCCTTTCAGAGACAGTCACCTCCATTTATTAAATGGCAACCCTCCCATTTATATAGCAGTAAATCACAGTACTAGCTGGAATTGAGTTCTTTGTAGTTTTCCCTTTCTTGAGTGATTGCAAAACCTGTTGAAGATGGGTGTTGTAGAGTGAGCCAGCCAGAGAAAAGGAGAGATTCACAAGGTTTGACAGTTCTGATGAATGAATAATTGAAACATCAGAGGCTGATGCTTAGGAAGTCATGAAAACAGGTAGGACCAGAGGGAGGCAAAAAATTTTCTTGGAGAAGGACTCTGTGGTTTGGGTGACAGCTTTCAACCCCTTCCAAGCACCCCTACAACATTGGGGATGTGAAGTGCTTAGACAAGGGAAAGAAAATGGCTCCCTAGTGGGGTTCCTGTCCAAGAGCTGGCTTCCCTAGTGAGGACACTAGACCAAGTCCTCAATTCCTGAATTGTCTGGGGAAAAATAAAATAGAGGCACTTTGAGCCTGCGGTTCATTCCTTTGCATTTCCTACTGTGAACAGGGAAAGTTTGGGACAAGCCCTGATGTGTGCAACAAAAGCTGTCTTTCTGGATTTGCAAGTAGATTAATGGGACTGAGTTTTACAGAAAATGTGTTTCCAAACACATTAGCCACAGGCCAAACATCTCCTCAGAGGAATTTTATTTTTAGAAGAGTCTTAAAAGTATCATCTTTGTAGCACCTGAGTCTAAATTCAATCCCTGTGATTTCTTGAAACTCCATTTTTCACAGACTGTCTGAGACAGCAGAGCCATTTGACAAACTCTCCAGAGTGGGGCTGCAGGAGAGAAAACCTCCCTCGTGGTTACTGGGAGCGGAGAGAGTGGGGAGTGCTCCTTCAGTCACATGCAGCTATCTCCTGCTTATAAAGTCGTCTGACAGAAACTGCCAGGTGGGAGAACCAAGTTCCTATTTGGCTTTGTCACAATCTTGGGCATGTCACAACGCTTCTCAGTCTCCATTTTCCTATTTATATAAGAAAGAATTGCAAACATTATTTCCTTTCTGACCCAGGAGTTCCTTTCTGAACTATGAAGACACACCTAAGACTCCTGCAGCTCCCCTAAAGGAACATACCTACCAGCAGAAATGTGAGTCAGTCACACTGGAGGTTTCACATTTAACATGGAAAACATGTTCGTGATTGCTGTTGCAAACCTCCCAACAAGCCTGTGAAGCAGGTAATATAGATGAAGATGTCAGGATGTAGATTACGTATGTCTAAGTCTCTCCAGTGATAAAATGGTACCTTTCATCTGCTTCTACTGTGTCCGTTCCCAACACCTCTTCTAGCTGGATTCTGTGACCAACGGCAGAGAAGTCTGAGGATTAGATGATTGTAATGAGAGTTGCTACCAACTGAGATTCTACTATGAGCCATGTGTTGGGGCAGCTATTTTGAGTCCTCACAACAACCCTATGAGCAGGTGGTATTGTCCTCATTTTATAGATCAGGAAAGCAAGAGTTACTTAAATACACCTGATGAAATAAAGACTCAGATCTATGCTGAGATTATGAGAGAAAGAATTCCATCAAGGGACACTTTGGAAAGTCTAATGATCCTCCCAATATTGCCAGGGTCTCAGGGACTTCAACTCACGGTGCTATTATCAGGGCCAAGTTTTTAAAACTCACCCAAGTCTATATGCTGCTGTCTGTGGAACATCCAGAAGGTGTAATAATGACATCAGTCTTCTATGAAGAATTCCTACATGAGAGAAAACCCTCATGTTCTGGGGGAATCCAGACTTACTGACTTTTCGCCTCAGATTACAGCATATTATGGTCATTTTTTAAAAGCAATTATTTGTACATCTACCAAATATATCAGCCACTTCATGAAATTATAATCTTTTGGAGAGCAGAATTAAAGAAGCACACAAATCACAGTGATCAACTTAAAATTGGGTCTGCTTCCTTAAATCAGATTCATGATTCACACAACCTTTGAGTTACTTTACAGAGACGGCACTGCGCATGTGCCACCCCTCTCCTCAAGGTGACCTCAGAACCAAGAATCATCAGTCTACAGAACTCAAGCAAAGGAAATGGGGACAGCCAGAGCCCTTTACAAGCAAGAGGCCCTTTGATAAAGAAGACCTGGTGCCTGGGCCAAACATGGACAAACATAGAACTGACAAATTAATCCCTGCCAGGCTGGAATTCCTTTGTGCTTTCTCTTGCCTCTTGACCCTATACCATAAGGGGCCATATTCCAAAACCCACCAATCAAAACTCACCCTGCCAGCATAACCTCATGCCACCCCATTCTCCCTCTAAACTTGTCTGGACCCCAGATCAGGAAGACAGATTTGAGCAGCATTTTCTGTCTCCTCACAGATTGACTCAAGAATAATAAAAGCTTTCTTTTTCTTCGAAGCCAGTGTTATCGTTTTGGCTCCTGTGTGCATCAGGCAGCAGACCCTTGCTCAGTAACAGAGCCCATAGGTTACACTTCATGTCCCTGTTCACAGAGAACATTAAGCAGATCCTCCATGAATACATCTATGCGGGCTGAGGGGGTTGACTGGGCTGCAGGAAAGTTTAGGGGAGATGCCAGTTTTTCACTCCAAAAATCCCCAAAGAACTGTGTAAAGTAAGGGGGACTGTAAATCCGAATTTGAAAAGAGCCCAACTAAGCAAGGTGTTGGTCACCCTAAAACACCAGAGAATTCACTCTCACACTCAACCCAGTAGGGGTGAAGTTAACACCAGAAACCATGTAAAAACAAGAGGGTTTTTTCCTTTCCGGGATCTAGCAAAACTGTAGCTCTGCAAAACGTGTCTTGTTCTAGGTAGCAAGTAGCACACGTGCCGTCTGGTTCTCAAGAAGGGGCTCTTAAAACTCGAGCTCCTGTGAAGGACTTTTGCCAATGTTCTCAGCAGCCATCTGTGCTTCTCCCCCTGGAAGGTTCCTTCCCAGGAATCTATCCATAAATTAGTCACTCTGACCACCAGCCACCTCCAGGGCAGGCTCATCCTCAGGGGCGTTAGAACCATTAGAACCTCCTTCGCATGTGGAAGAAAACTTCCCACTCCCATTGAAAATTGAAAACATATAAAAGTTTTTCAGTTTCAGAAGAATCCTCAACTGCAGTAAACACCTCATTGCACGTGTGTAACTTCATCATTTCACAAGTTTTCCGCCCCGTTTGCCATTGCAGAGTGACATCTCCCTGTGCCCACAAACACCACAGGGCATCTTGTCATTAGTCAGTAAGGATTCAGGTGATGCTTTTGCATTTTACCATCAGATGAAGCAAGCATAATACAGTTAAACCTGCTGTTCTCCACACGCGCTCCCACCGCCCCTGCCCTGCCAACACACACACCTTCCAAAGCTAATTACATGTGATTGCAGGATTTTTCCTGAGCTCAGGATTATCCACTGTACTATTCCTCTAGGGTCAACTGCACTGTGGCACATTCTATCAACCTGCTTAAAGAAGCAGAGCTAATATCTCATGCTGTGTCTCTGTTAGAAAAGGGTGAACAGCAGAATTTCACACAACTGACCCTGCCTCTCAGCAGCACAAATCTGGGATGTATTAGGGATGTGAAAAACAGCTCCACATCTGCATGGCGCCTTCCTTACTCCAAGCTCAGGAGGCACCAGAGACTTTTCACTGGGGCCTCACTAGCGAAGCAGCATCCTGTCCAGTGCATGAGCCCAGGCCTCCGGGCCCCAGCTCCCCCTGACCGCAAGAGGCCTCCCTGGCCTTCCACAGGCAGGTTGGACCACATCCCTTCTGCATTCCGGACCTGCTGTTCCAGGCCGAATTCCGAGCTGATAAGCCAAGCTCCATTTGTTTCCCTTTCCACAAAATTGTAAATGGGAGATGTGTTGCTCTCCATTTCCTGTCTCACTATCTCCACTGATTTTTAAAAGAGTTTGCCACTTCCCACCCTCTGGGAATGGATGCCCCTCAGTGACCCATGGTGTCATGCCAAGCGGCTGCACAAACTCCAACCGGTGTGCAGAGCTGACAATACTGGCGGGAGCTTTGGGTGTTGTCTCTTCACTCTGAAAAGTGAAGTGAAGTCTAATGGGGGGAGGGAATCCCAGGGCTGACTCATCCAGAGGCTGGGGCTCCTTGTGCAACTGGCTCTGTTCCCCTCTCCACCCTTGTACTTTCACCTCTTCCTTCAGGAGTCACATCTTCAAACGTCTGATGCTCTGTGTGAAGGGAGGGACAGGCATTACCCCTGTTCCCAAGTTTGCAAATGACAAACAGCCGGGGAGATGGAGACTGTGCCGTCCACGCTCGATCGTGGGAGATGCGTGCTCACACACAGCTCTCTTCTCGGTCCCTGGAAGGCAGGGTTCTTTTTCAGCTTTGAATTCCCAAGGGAAGTAGCTATTTTGAAACCAGCCTCTGGCCATTCTTGTTGTCCAAAAGGAGGGTGAGAATATCCAGAAGGTGAGAGGCTGTCTGTGGCTGGTTTGCACACATTCTTTAAGTTTCACGTTGAAGTTGATTCTTTCTCCATACGATTTCCATAACGTTCCTTTTCTTTATTTTTCCATGAAAAACTATCCTCTTATACTCTACTGTTTATGACTCTCAAGGCTTAAAAAATCTTGAGGATAAAAGACACAGAACGCCCCCCAAGCATGTTATTAATGTTCAATAACCCGAAACCTGAAACAAAACTGTAAAGTGAGTTGAGTTTTTCTCCATCACTCAACACCCACCCCTATGACACACATGCATATTTTGCTTGCCTCTCTCCCCTGCACCTTGGTCCCCCAATACTCTGAGCTTCCTGGCAGCCTGAGCAGGTTGCAGTGACACACCCTACCCACCACCTTCCTGACCAGTCCTCGTAGCTCCAAGTTCACTCCTTACCCCATCACTTAATCTCTCAAACTCATTCAAATGAATGTGTTAATAGATGATAATGGGAAATAACAATAACAAACCCTTACATATGTATAGAATGAAATACTTTTCAAAGCACTGGACAGTTTTCAAAGCTTTTATATTAATTATTCCACTTGATAATGTTTTTTATATTGGCCCATTAGTTAGGGCTAAAACTTTCTTCTCTATTTTATGGATGAGAAAATTGAGGTTCTCAGAGTTTAATGGTCTGGCCCAAAGCCACAGGGCTAGGGAGATAGGGAACTGAGCCTAGATCCTAGTGTTCTGGAACCTGGTTCCCATACTGCATCTGGACAGTTGTCTCCTTTTGAAAGAGAACAGCTGGAGCAGGGCATGCCTTCATTGTTTCACAAGGCAGAGACATGCTCAAACTTTTTGGGTACTTGTTCATAGCACAGATTCCTGGGCACCATCCCAAACCTACTGAATCTGAATCTCTGAGATCTGCTATTTAACACCTTAATTTCTAGGATGATTCTTATGCACACTAATGTCTGAGGACCTTTTATTTAAGTCAAAGAACTAGCTTTCTAATGGTGAAATTTCAGACTGGGGGGCGAGAAAAGAATTAAAGAACTAATCTGTTCTTTCTGTTGAGAAACAGAAGCTCTTACATTGAATGCCATTAATACTTCCTGAGCACACACCTATCACGATGCTGCCTGCACACACTGGAACAGGCAGACTCTGCTGCCTGTTGTTCCTGACCACTACCCGTCACCCCAAGGCCATTTGACCACAACCAGGAGTGCCCACTGCAGTTTGGAGTGGGACTCATGTCCTATGCTTCCTTCTACTTTCTGTCCTCAGTCTCCATGTTCTGATTTGCTTGATGCTGTTAAATGTAAACTCACAAAAGAGAAGAAAGTATGAGTATCATGAAAACACTCTCTTCTTTCAAAAATGTTTTTCTCTGCCATTTTGCAAGAATAATATATTATTATCAAGGACTAAATCCCCACAGTGACTAGAGTCACATAAAATTCAAAAACATCTGGATAATTGATTGACTGTTTCTCTTTTCAGTCAAGGATGCAGCACTGTGTACAACCAGCCCGTGCGTTCCCCCATGGGAACCGCTGGGGATGTAAATCCATCCCTCAGCTCTTTAATTAAAGTTGCAAAAACATCAAGAGGGTCTCACCCTTGTAAACACATGGAGCTTTTTCAGGAAATAGCTCTGTCTCCTGTGTTAACAGATGTCATGGGGCAGTTGGGTGAGAGGGTGTTGTTTTAAAATTCTCAGTCTGTCTCACAAGAGCTTTTTCTTTAGATGGTTCCTGGATAGCATCACATACTTTTTTTCTCTTTTCGATGTTCATATCATTTCCTCCAGGGGTATCCAACCTTTTGGCATCCCTGGGCCACACTGGAAGAAGGGTTGTCTTGGGCCACATATTAAATACATTACAACATGTAATCACAAAAAAAATCTCATAATGTTTTAAGTAAATTTACGATTTTGTGTTGGAACACATTCATAGCCATGCTGAGCCACATGCAGCCCACAGGCCACAGGTTAGACACCCCTGCACCTTTCTTCTCTGTCTCACTGCTATGATCTGTTTGTGTCCCCACAAAATTCATTTGTTGAACTTCTAACCCCCAGTGCAATGATATTAGGAGCTGGGGCCTCTGGGAGGTGATTAGGTCATGAGGGCAGAGTCCTCGTGAATGGAATTCATGCCCTTATAAAGAAACCCCAAAAGAGCTCTCTCATCCCTCTACCATACTACAAGAATACAGCCATCTGTGAACCAGGAAGTGGGCCTGCAGCTGACTTCAATGCCGCAATCTTGGACTTCCCAGCCTCTACAACTGAATGGATTCATGCCCAGAGAGACTGCTTGCAATTCCCACCACATGAGGGAGGACACAGCAAGAAGTCACCAGTCTACCATCCAGAAGAGGGTCCTCCTCAGAACCTGACCATGCTGGCACCCTGATCTTGGACTTCCATCTGCAGAACTGTGAGAAATAAATTTCTGTTGTTTATAAGATTCCCAGTCTGTGGATGTTTTTATAGCAGCCAGGACATATTAAGACACTCACTTTCAGCACTTGTCATGTGGACCAGAAATAACCCAAAGGCCAACTCCTTAGACACATGACAGCCATCGCCTGCCATTGGTGAGCTATGTTTTCATTATTTGCCTGCTGGGACTGAGATAGTGAGCAGCTTTGTAGTTACACAATATTGGATGCATCTTCCTGACTTTAAACATCTGGGTGAAAAGTAGAAAATCTTTTCAGATAGATGCTCAGTATCACAAGGTTCCAGATACCTGACAGATGACAGTAACTCCTAGAGTTACTGATCTCAATGTTACTTTGTATGCTGCTTTATCAGCAGTAAGCAGCTGTCCAGGTGAGCATTCTGCCCCAAGGAAGAGAGGCTTGCTCCTAAAAGGGAAGCACTGAGCACCTTCATCTCAGCAGGGGACCAAGTCAGTACAGAGACCAAGGAGGAGAAAAACATTTCACATAGGCAGTAGGGTAAGAAGACTCCAAGTACAGGAGGTCAGGGTCAGAGATTTGGGAATCTTGAGGAGAAGCAAGTCTGAGTGCAGCCATGGTGCAGCAATCAGTCCAGAGATATGGCTCACACACACCTAAAGAGAACAGAGATCAAGATCATTGAAGCTGACTCCATCATGGAATTGAGCTGGGAGGGCAGAGAGTCCTCCATAAGGATTCTAATGTCCCTGGAATGATCATGGCATCTCAGCATGCATTCAAGTTATTGAGAACAGCCACCTTCTAGACTGTCCAGAAGAATTCAAAAGTGACAAGGCAGTAAATGGGACAGTGTGAGAGGGTTGGATCTCCAGAGGTACTGTGCTCAGGAGAAGGTGGAATGAAGGTCTAGAAGCAGAAGAGATGCAACAATTATGCCATCCAAGCTTCTCATTTGTCACCTATAGGGAGAGAATTGGTGCCGCTAGGATTCCTCACCCTCCTCCCCATTACCTCCAACCTATCCCACTCCTGCAACCTACCACCCAGGAGATTCTGGCCAAGCTCTCAATCCTTGCATCTGTGCTTCAGGATCAGCCACTAGGTGCTGGGTATAGAAAGGCCAGAGCAACACATATCCCAGAACCCACAGCAGAAGGTGAGTAGGGACTTGAGTGAGATTCCATCCAATGAGAGGACCACAGGGAGGAGGGAGACCCCAAGGGAATGCACTTTGAACCTCACATATCTGGGAGCAAAAGTTAAGGAGCAGAGAGCCTGAAAGGCAGAGGAGGGAAGAGTTCAGAGAGAGAAACAGTGCTCAGGCCAAGAGAACCCTTGGACTCACACCGCTCTTAGACATGAATGAGCCGCCACAGCCCAGGCTGAGTGTATGTAACGTGACCAACACCCAATGAGTCAGTACTGTGGGGAGCTGCAGAAAGCACCGGATTGAGAAACTGGAAATTGAATTCTAGATCTTACCACCACTAAAATTTTGTGTGACCTTAGGCAAGTCATTTAACATCTTTAGGCCTTAGTTTCCTCATGTTAGAGAAGAGGGCTGGGTGGGATGATCGCCACGGCTTCCCCCAGCTCTGACTTCCAGTCCCATCTGGTTCAGGGAGGAGGGAGATGAAGGAAGCACAGAAGCTCTAGATGATGGGGTATTGCTGCCAAAATCACCCTTTCCCCCCTCCCTCCTCCTGTTCTCTCATTGACATGCCCTTTATTATCTTGTTGTTGATGTAGTGTTTTTTCCCACAGAGCGCTATGGGACAGCACTCAGAGCAGATAGGAGGGTGCGAGTGGGAAGGTGGAGGAAGGGCTCCTCCAGGGTTTCCCGAGTCCCTGTTCTCCAGGACAGCAGACTGAGGCGACATGCCTTCCAGACTGGGAATCTGAGAAAGTGAAGGTCTCTCAACATCCCCGACCTGCTCCAAACTCCACAACCTTTTCACCAATGTTCCTAGTCCCACTGCTCATTGTTCTCTGCTGTGTCCTGTTTTTTTTCCAAACCTCCCTGGGACTCTGGCATATTCCTGCTGAAGCCAAGGAGTTGAGTTGGTAGCATCTACAAAGCCTGTTATACTCCTGGTAACAGTTTTTGCTCCATACAAAACATGGCAAAATTTAGTGATTTTAAAGCAACAACCATTTTATTCATTCCAATTCTGTGGGTCAGCTGGGTGTTTCTTCTGGTCTGGGATGGTTTGTCTGTGGCTAAATGGTCTAAAACAGAGCTGTCCAATAGAAATATAATACAAACCATGTCTGTAATTTAAAATTTTCTAGTAGCCACATTTAAAAAGCAAAACAAACAGGTGAAGTTAATCTTAATAATATATTTTCATTTAACCCAATCTATCAAAAATATTACTTTAATATGTAACATAAGAATTCTAATGAAATATGTCCATTCTTTTTAGCATGCAAGTCTTCATAATCCAGGGTGCACTTTACACTTTCAGCACATCTCACTGTGTACTAGCCACATTTTGAGTGCCAAACAGCCACCGTATAGGACAGTGCAGATCTAGAAAGCCCACATCTGAGGTCCCAGCTGGGATGACTGGAAAGGCTGGAGTGTCTGGGGCTTCTTTCCACATAGTCTCTTATCGTCCCAGAGACCAACACAGATCTGTTTGCATGATAAAGGAAGAGTTCCTATCAGCAACAGAACCCCAAAGAACAAGCGATTTTTAAAACTCTATCAAGAGTAACAAAGGGGGGGGTGTGTGGAAGTGAGAGGGAGGTGGGGAGGGCTGGGGTGTGGGCTGGGATGGGGGTAAAAGGCAGGAAATTGTACTTGAACAATTAAAATTAAATTAAATTAAGTTTTAAACAAGAGTATCCAAACTTTTGGTGTCTCTGGGCCACACTGGAAGAAGAGTTGTCTTGAGTTGCAACACATAATCACAAAAAATCTCATGTTTTAAGCAAAACTTTTTGTGTTGGGCCGCTTTCATAGCCATCTGAGCTGCATGTGGCCTGCAGGCCACAGATTGGACATGCCTGCCTCTGGTTCTATGTTTGCTAAAGTCCCATTGGCAAAAGCAAGTCCTATGACCTAACCCAGAATCATATGGGGGGATCTCTCTGAGGGCATGGTTTCCAGAAGGTAACTAGGAGGGGGCCATTTCTTCCCAAAGCCCCAAGCACCAGGCAGACACCCCATCACCATCACCAATCTCCTCCTTTCTCCTTAGAAAATTTCAATGCAGAGGAAGGTGCAGAAAAGGAAAATTAAATAATCTGTAACCCTACGTTTCACAAATAACCACAGATAACCCTATTTCCCACAGATACTGTTACCTTTCCATTGTTTTTTTAATGCATGTATACATGGTCATTTTACAAATTATATACTACTATTTTCACTTACCAAAACATTCTTAACATTTTCCCATGCAACTAAATACTTTTCTAAGACATAAATTTTAATGATCTCATAACATTCTATTGTATGAATATAGCATAATTTCTTTAAATAATCCCTTCTTGCTAAAGAATTAAGTTGTTTCTTATTTTTTCATGCTTATAAAAATAAGGAAATGAACCATCTTAGTTCACAGATTTTTCCATTCATTCAAGTCAATTTGTGAAAAATGACCTTCTAAAAATAGCATTTCTAGGTCAAACAATACTTCACATTTCAAAATTTCTGATTAATTCATTGACTCATTCATTCAATAGTCACTAAGCACCTATAATGTCCAGAGACTCTTAAAGATGCAGGGGGTACAGCAATGAAGAGAACAAAAAATCCCAACTCTCATGGAGGAGTTGCAGTCTACTGGAGGAAGGCTTCAATAAGGAAAGAAGCAAACAGTCTAGTATGTTAGAGAGTAATGAATGATATGGAGAAAATTTGATTGGGATAGGGGATGGGGTGTGCCAGGGTGGGGGAAGGACTACAAATATAAATAAAGTAGTCAGCATATCCTCACCTCATATGACATTTGCTCAAAATATATTACTCAGGTCTTTCTTCAGGGTCTACAATGGGGGAAGGGCAAGACCCTGGGGAAAAGTACTAAACAGTTGACCACAAAGGTCAGAGTCCAGTTCATCTCCATCATAGGTCTTCCCTGGGCTATTTTATTTGCCTTCACCTATAAACAAGTATAGAGTTATAACTAGGCCCCAGTTATCAAGTTGGGCTCCATAGGAGAGGAGTGCCATGTTCCTAGTCCCATGGTGATGTACCCACAGTGGTACTCATAGAACTCTTGGGGACAAATACAGTGAAGGAGATACCATGGGGCAGTGGGGTCTCTGAGCATCTTCCCCATAGGCCTGCTCTCACTGGGACTGACTCACCTCTTTAGTATGATTGGCCAGAAACCTCCTAGAAGCTACAATCAATGACTTTTTCCTCAGCAAGCTTGGGCCACAAATACAGACCCTCTTTCACTATTATAATAAAGCTCTTGTAAATACTGAACATTGGGTATATATGTTTAAAGGCTATTTGGAAAATCAAACAAATGAGGAAATTTATTGAGATAAGAGTAAAGAAATAAAGAAGAAAGAGGGCTTTACCATTCATACAGCCAGCCTGGGGCATTGTGGAGGCAGAGTGAGATTGGAAGGAGGGTAGTGGTCTCCTGAAAGAACTTTGGTCTAGTTCTAATTCTACCACTGATGAGATTTACGTCCTTGGATGCGGCACTGATCTCTGGAATTGCCACCTTCTCATCTGAATATGGATAACACAAAAGAGTGTATGCCTCTACTTTTGAGGACTAGGTCATAGAGGACATCCAGACAGCTTTTCCAGAAACTATCCTTTGTTGCTACTCACAAAAGCACTCATTCATTCAACCAACAAAGTTTATGATGTGCCTGTAATGAGCTGGGCATTGTGCTAGGCATTCAGAACTGTCCTGGGTGTCAGAGATTAAACAAGAAAGACAGGTCCAGATCTACCTTCTATGGGAGAGGTAAGTACATAAGTATGTACAACCAGACAGCAATAGGCACTATAAGGAGAATTAGGAGAGGGTGATAAAATAGAAAATGACTATGTGGTTTCTTCAAGTTGGTGGTCAGGAAAGCCCTTTCTGAGGAAGAGACATTTAAGTTGAGACCTGAATGACAAGCAGAAGCCGGACACATGAAAACCAGGGACAAAACAAGGTTCAAACAACCTGAATTGTGTTTAAGAAACAAAGAAGATGCCAGAGTAGCTAAAGCCTAGTGGGTGATAGGAGACTGATATGAGATAAAAATCAGGTAAGGAAGCCCATTTGGATTTTAACCTAAGAGCCATTGAAGAACTTTGAGGAAGAAATTGCATATCTAGGAGACTTGACTGGGGGTGGTGAACACACAATACAATATGCAGATGATGTATTATAGAATTGTACACCTGAAATCTATATAATTTTTTTAACCAATGTTACCCCAATAAAGTCAATTAAAAAGTTTTAAAAAAGAAGAAATTGCATATCTGATTTGTGTATGAAAATTGGAGAAGGGAGTTGATGGTCAGAGTAAAAATAGAAAAACTAGCAGACAGACTACTGTAGTAATCTTGCTGACAGACAGAAGTGGACTGATTTTGTTGTAGTTTTCAATAGGATTTCTGATGGATGAGATCTTGACTTTGGCCAGTGGATGGATGCTGGGACAATTTACAGAAGTGGAAAAGACTCCGGGAGTAGCAGATCTGGGGGTAAAACTAAAAATATAATCTGTTTTGGCTTTGTCAAGTTGGAGAAGCTATGAGATATCCATTGGAGACCAGTCAGAAATGAGTCCAGCTCAGGTTTTTGAGGTATGTGTCCTGAGATGACACCCAGGACACAGATGAGACTGGGTGTCATCTTTTACCTCCTCTCACTGAGTTGTCAAATGGTAAAATGAATGAGTAGCTGTAAGGAGAGTAAAGAGCACTAACTCAGCCTCAGAAAACCAGAATTATTGCCACTTACCGAGAAGTCGTTACCCCAGCTCTGATCTTCATTTTGCTTGTTTGTGAAGTGGAGGGAGCAATGATGATACCTAGCAAAAAGTGTTGTTCTGAGGATCAAAGGAACCACCATTTGCAAATGTACATAGTAGGGTATCTAGCACAATGCAGGTCTTTTTCAGTAAATGACTGTCTGCTCTATTCAATCTGAAAGATCTTCAAGAAAAATACGGGGGCCAGCCTCAGAAGGAGTCTTCGCCATGCTTCTCACATGCCCTTATTGTTGACAGCTGTGACAGAAGCAAAATCAACACTCTGCAGAGCCTTCACTTAAATCTGAAATCAGCTGCTTCTGGGAAAAACCAGTGATGAATCTCTCAACAGCCATGCTATTTATCAGCCTGATAACATATTTTTTCACAGATTATTTAGACTTCAGCCAAGTAAGAAACAGTAAAAATGCATTCTACAAATATTATTAGTGCTTCTGAGTGGGATATTTTTTAGTTCTCTCCCTCTCTCCTTTTCCTTTAAGAAAGTGCCTGCAAGGAGCCTATTTTGGGGGCTGACTTGAGTTGTTTTCCTGGCTATCCTCCAGGTTCATAGCAAGGGTTGCTCAAGCTGCAGATAGCGGTTTTGTGGGCTATGTGTTGCTGCTTTTAAGTGCCCCAAAGACCTCTCATTCCCATGTCTTCCTAGTCAAAACGGAGGTCCAGGAGTCCTGACCACAAACAACAAGTGCAGATCTTCCAAAGGCAAAGGGTTGAGGAGGGAAAGGGGATGGGCTATCACTTAACTCCACAGTCTTCTGCTCCCTTCTCATGACAGTGGCAAATCTACACTGGACTTGCTCCAGGATCCTGGTGGGAAAAATCTGCAGATGAACCACCACAGCAAACAGCACCCTTGGGGAATGTTCCTGTGGTGTTTGTGTCATAAAGGGGCCATTTGCGCTCAAGTGGTTTCCACCAACAACACCATCCCAGCATGGTGTGTCACTTAGAGGGCACGGGGCAGGGGCCTGCTCTGAACCACACCGGCCCTCCACGTGTGAGGTGGAGGCAAGGCTGCTCCACCAAGGCCAGGGGCACAGCAGGGCCATGCAGGGCAACCTGCAGAGAGACTGTGAACTAGCCAGCACAAGTGGGTCCTTAATTCTGGGTGAAGAAATTAAGCCTTCACACATCACAGACATGGCTCCTCCTGGGAAAGCACTGAACCAGCTCCTGCTGTGACTTTGCTGGGAACCCAAGAACCTCCCTGGCACTTCCATCTGAATGGAGAGAGCTTTCCCCTGAACCCTAGGGGCAGGTCCAGCTAGGGCGGAAGGTGGGAGTCTCCTGGTGGCAGAAAGCTGGGTGGTGAGGAAGAGGCAGGAATTCAGGAACCAAACCAAAGCCAAGACTCATGTGAGCTTCATCCTGGGAAGGCAGGTCTTTAGGTAGTGGGTCATTTTAAATTTTCATTTTAGTTTATTTCCCAGTGTTATGCATAGCCAACATGTTTCTGGGGTTTTGAGTCAACTAACCATGAAAGCAACTTAATTTTTGTTAAGACTGAGAATTACAAGGCTGATGTTATATAGATGATGAGGAAAATGTGGCTCTTGGGATTCTGTGGTGAAAAGGAGATTATTATAGGAATAGATGAAATGGGAATTGTTTCACAATTCTCTGCGCTATTTCCTTTTGTTTCTGTAAGGTCATTGTCCTTATAACTGGGGAAGGATAAGAAATTGTTCCCACATTGTTGGACTGTTTCCTTCAGGATGAAATGAACCCAATCTAGCAGCTCCCACCCCCAGGCAAAGGACTGCACCAACTAGAATGAGTTCTTACAAACTACCATGTTCCTTAGACCTGAACATTTAACATTCTCATCCTTCATTTTAATCACACCAAAGTGCACTCATTAAGGTCCTGACTGAGCGTGGTGTTCTACCCAGCAAGTGAAGCACATGGCACCTCTGTTGTCAAAGCAGAGAACATTATGAGGAAGAAACACAGGCAATTTGACATAAACATTGAATGAGGACTCCTTTACTCTGTGGTCTACTATGCCTACAGGATGCCAAACATCTGGATGAAAGATGCAGCATTCTGCCAGGAAGCTCACTGTTCTCTCAGATAATCGAGTAGACTTTTATGTGAATTGTATAAACCTAGCAATTATAATAGTTATACCAACTTATATTTCCATATAATTTATAACAGCAGGGTATTTATATGTTTGTGTGTATGTAAAATTTCATCTTGTTGCCATATCCATATGGAATAAGCTTCATTATCCAGGTTTACAGATGAGAAAATTGAGACTCTGCATCAAGCATGTTTTGATCTCATACTCTGTGCCAGTATTCTCAAGGTCTACAAAGGAGAAATAAAAGAGTCACTGCCCTACAGGTGCTCACAGACCAAGGGAGGAGCTTGAATTTAAATGAACTTGACTTGCGCAAGGTCGCACAACTATTTAATGTCAGATCTGGAACTCTGTCAACTTTTTTGGCACCAAGCACAGCACTCTCTTCACAGCTGCCTCCCATAAAGTCCAGATGCACTTAGCAGTGAGTAGAAAGGGGAAGGGACAGAGATGCCACCAAAATTATGAGTCTCATTATTAACGCTGAGTTCAGAACTCAAGTACAAGTCATTACAATTACAGCTACGAAGACTATGACCAGACATTAGAAAATGCTTTATATAATGTTGGGTTTAAAAAAGCAGAACACAAACGCCATGCCTGCCCACACTCGATGCACACATGGACAGCACACCTGCCCACACTCACTCAATGCACACGTGGACAGGACAAGACTGTGGGCAAATTTAAACAGCTGGCTATTTTTCATGTGGCCAGATATAGCTGAAATTTCCCTTTCTTCTTTCACTTCTTTTTTCTTATTACTTTCTAGTTTTGTTGATGTTGCTAAAACATAAATTATAGGTAGGAAAAAAGAAATAACATAGAAAGTTTAAAGCTTTTGTAGCCACACAGACCTGAATTCAAATCTCAGTTTTGCTCATGACTAGCTGTATATTCTTGGGAAAGTTACTTAACTTCTCTGCGCCTCAGTTTCTTTGGCAGACAATAATGTGAGTCCTGCAGGGTTGTGCTGAGGATTAGAGATCATGGGTTAGAATACACACAGAACAGCCACTCAATCTATAATTATCTTTATTATTATTATATAATGTGAACCAAGAGGTGTGTTGGAGAACAGACAGGCATTGCAGGGCCCTCTGTGAGTCCCAGGTTTGGCCAAGAGTCAGCAGTGGTATCTTTAACCCAAAACACAGCAAAGTGGAATTACCCTTATCAGCAGCAAAAATACATATTAAGCCAGGTCCTTAGGATATAAACCTGTAAAACATCACTTGTCCTAGAGAGATTTACCATCCATCTCTCAACCCACTCAGTATACATTTACTATGCACCTCTTATATGTCAGAGACTAAAGGAAGAGCCAGGGTATAAAGATAAAGAAGGCTTAGTCCTGACCCTAGTTCACTGGGGAAGAAACAGTCATGGAAACAGAGAAGTACACTACTGTGTGGAAAGCTAATTACAAAGTTAGGCATTTGGGGACACGGAGAGATGAACACCCAATCCAAGCTGGTGAGGGAAGATGGGGAAAGTCTAGGGCAGATTTCTGAAAGTGTTGGCCCCAGAGCTGAGCCTTTAAGCATAAGTCAGGAAAAGGGCCTGGGAGGTGGGTAGAGAGCCATCGCAGCAGAGAGGGAAATGTAAGGAACAGTGTATTAGAGAACCACGAGCTGTTCCATTTTGCTCAGAATTTGAAGCAGAGAAATATGACTGAAGGGGGAAATATCAGCTCATATGAATTTTATCCAGATGTGAGTGAAGGGTTTGAAGCCAGGGAGGTAGGAGTCAAGGTGGTCAGCTCTACACATCAGACAAACACTCCAGAGCCATGAAGAAGAAGGATGTGAATGGGACAACCTGGTTGCAGCTAGGGGTCAGTCACCTCTAGGGTTCAAGAGAAAGATGAGTCTGGACTAGAACAGCAAACACAGACATGAAGATGAGGATGACAGAAACCAGATGACAAGACAGTGTCTAATCATCTCAGGAGCCCAGTGAAAAGTAGAAAGAAGTACCTACTTAAGCTTTGAGAACATTTTTCTTGCAGACACAGTCTAGGAAAGCTTCATGAAGGAGGTAGAACACAAGCAGCCCTTTACAGAAGAAGAAGACATAGGTAGAGGAAGATGGGAAATCCAGGGGAAGGGATGGAATTAATGAAGCCAAAGAGGCAGTACTTTGTGGGATGAGTTCACTGAAGCAGCAGCTGAGTGTGCAGGACGAGTGTGTGATCTTTGACATCCTCTACATTGTAAATTCTCATCCCCATCACAAGGAAAGCATTTGTGCAAGACAGATTACATTTTCTCCTCAAAATTCCTGCTTTCCTGAGACTAGGCATGAAAAGAGGTTATAATGAGCTCAAGGTAGAGGAAGATTCAGAAATTCTTCTATAGTCCAGAAATGAAAAGACAGAGCCCCTCTTGATGGCATAAATGGTCTGGTATCGTGTGGTGACTCCCGGATGTGGCCAGACAGAGGGGGGACTCCTTCCTCTGTCCTGCTTTCTCATTCCCGTTCTCCCTGCCCTCCAGCAGCAGGCCAGAGTGACTGACTGACCAGATGTGCTACAGCAAGAAAAGGAGAAGATGGAGGAGAGTGGGGAGATAAGTGTTAAAGTGACTAAGGAATTGGGGTGGGGGAGAAAAGCACTGTCCAAGGTCACAGGTTCCCTTGCCAACCTGAAAGTCAGATGGGTGCTCAGGGTTAGAATGGGAGCCCACAAACTTGCTCTGAGAAGGGTCAGATAGGACACATTTCTGCTTTGTGAGATATTCACTATTTCAACTACTTGTGTCTGCCATTTAGTACAAAGGTGATTGTAGACAACAGGTAAATAAATGAGTATAGCTCTGTTTTGGTAGAATTTTGTTTGTGGATAATGAGATTTGAATTTTATAATATGTTCACATGCCACAAAATATTCTTCTCTAATTTTTTTCAACTACTTAAAAATGTAAAAGTCATTCCTAGCTCACATACAAAAACAGGTTGTGGGCTGGGTTTGGTCTGTGGAGTGTGCTTTGCCATCCCTGGTTTCGAATAAGGGTCTCATAGCAGACAAAAAGGTGGGAAGGGTCACCTGGCATAGAGAAGCTGCTCCCAGACCTACAGTCCTGTGGATTCAGGTTGGGGTGGGACAAAGGACCAAAACTAAAGAACTGTTTTCTATACTTTTCTGGATTCAACAGGTGTTTTCCTGGCTGACAATAAGTTGCTTAGTAGTAGACTAAACCATCCTTTGTCCAATAATTAAGAATGTAGTGATGGGGGTCTTACATTGCTTTTATATTAATTAAATTTGAAATACTGCTTCCTATATTTCTATAAACCATATCGTGGTATTCAAGAAAACCCAGTAATAAGACAAAAGTCATACATATTTTGGCTATAACACATTCCTCTGGTTACTAAAAAGCCAGCTAATAGCGGGGCAGTGGCTATGAGCAATTTCACCTCCCTGTGGCCTCAATTGCCCATCTGGGAAATGGACAGAACTTCCTAAGCAGCTATAAGACTTGCTCTTATCCAAATGGCTGCTCCAACCTATAAGATTCACAGACTGTCTACAGCCACACAGTATTTATCTGTCCTCCCAAGCCTCCATCTCTTCCCTCATTGGGCTCTAAACTATCTTTCCTAGTTTCCAAAGCTTTACATGGTCTTGCTTGGAAAACACCTGAGACTCCACAGGCTTTGACTTTTCTCCTGGCTGTGCAGCTGAGGAGTAGCTATGCATCAAAAGATGATTAGGAAGATTGACTAGGAAGATTTGGCAAGATTCCTGACAAAGAGCCCAACCAAGTTCCCTGGCCTGGGCACAAGTCTCCAGATTTCCTTAAAATAAATCATTAATATCATGTCAAATACAGGCTCTAAAACCCTCAGCCCCTGACTCACTGCCCCCAGAATAGAAGGATTCGTGTTGTTACATTTCCCTTTTTTTCTGCTCCTTGGAAGCAGTTATTCCCCTTACTAGAGAGAACATTTGGGATGCTCCAACTGAACTGTTGCCTGACCTATATTCTAACTTCCCAGCTACCACCCCAGACTTTTTCTCCTTCTCTAACACTCATGATCTTTCAGAGGTGAGTATAACAAGAAGGGGTCCAGGAGAGGAAGAGAAGCCCTGAGGAAACTAAGGATGCATGTTGAGGGCTCTTGTTTCTGATGTTCCTCCCATCCTCAGCTGTCCCTGATGACAGAGAAAGGAGCCAGCCACTAGGTCCACCCAGGACCTAAAAAGTGTGTGAGCCACAGAACTCAAAACTGAGAGGACCCCACAAAACAAATTTCACAAAACCGACTGTGGCAAGCTGTGTTAGGTACGTTTCCAGCAAGTCAAAGGTTACAGGACTTGCCTAGCTTTTAGTGGAGAGCCTGACTCTCATTGTTGGGAGGAGGGGGTGATGGTGGGGGATGGAAGCACTCTTCCCAGCTCCAGTTGAAACCCACTCCTCTGCCATGAGGCACCAGGCCCGTTCGGCTGACTTCCCACAAGTTCGGTCCTGAAGCGAGCATACAGCTCTGCTGAAAACACATTCATCCTCTTCTCCCATTTGATCTTTCTTCCACATGCCTTTTGGATTACTGCTGGCATTTTGTTTCCATCTGTTTTCAACTCTTGGTTAGAAACATACAAGCCGGGCTCTAGACCTCTACAGGGCTGGGGGTCCTCAGCAGGGTGCTGCTCTGAGCAGGGTCCAGGGGAGACCAACTACATGTCTTACTTCAAATCAACAGGCACTGAGTGAGACCACCTGCTCTGTGCCAGGCACTGTTCTCTCTTTCAGGCACCACTGGGTGCCATGCCAAGCCACTACCCAAAACTCAAGGCAGGTTCCCATTTCACTTGGAGTAAAAGCTCAAGTCATTACAGGGAGCTACAAGACCTAAATTGATCCCCTCCCTCAGTCGCCCCGCCCACATTTCTGACCTTCTCTCCTGCAACTTGTGCTCTTACTCACTCCCCAAAGCCACCCTGACCTCACTGCTCTTTGTGACCATGCCAGCCACAGTCTGCATTAGTGCCTTTGCACCAGCTGTTGCCCTCCACTCCACCCAGAAAGCCCTTTCCCTGGAGTGGCTGACATCCACCTTCTTCAAGTCCTCACTCAAGTATCACCTTTTCAACAAGGTTTACACTGACAATTCTGTTGAAAACAGCAACACTTCTACAGCATACCTTAACCCCTTTCTTACCCTTCTCTAAATTTTCTTCTTTTGTTGCACTTATCACCTACTGACTTGGCCCAGTTCCCTAGAAAACAGCTCAAAGGAATGCAATTCCAGGGAAGCAGGAATGAATGGCAAGGGAGGTAAAGCACAGAAGGGAGCAAGCCTAAGGGAGTCTGTTTCCAAACGATATTAGTGCTGTAACACGTGATGGCCAGGTCCTGCAGGACATCATCAGAGAGGCTGAATGAAGCTAATGCATCTGCAA
The DNA here is from genome assembly GCA_004027475.1 of Anoura caudifer. Lineage (NCBI taxonomy): Eukaryota > Metazoa > Chordata > Mammalia > Chiroptera > Phyllostomidae > Anoura > Anoura caudifer. The sequence goes on along the minus strand of PVKU01000286.1, from coordinate 213,688 downwards.
GCAACGTGCCCAGGAAGGAGAAAGAAATTTTTGGTTCAATATCTGTCTCCCAGTGATCAAAGTCTGCCCCATGGATGTTAATGCCCTCATACTTCAGGTGTTGAGAAAGCAGGTTAAAGTCACAGGGGGCCATCACCATAGCAGTAAGAGGGAAGCCCCAGCATGAGAGGTGGGAGCTGAGAGATGCAACACTTTCATCTCAGGCAAGGGGCTGGGGGCAACATGAAGGACAGCTCTTAGCTTGTAGGAGTGGCATGGAGGACCAGTGGCTCCAGGACGGCAGGCATAGACTGAGCCATTACCAGGGCTGCTCCAGCCAGGCTAGGCTCACCTGTGGGTCTGCACTGTGCATAACCTCAACCCTGTATGACCCTCCAACACAGAAGCCATCTTCCTCAGCCAGAATATAAGTGCCATAAAGGCAAGATCTTTGTCTCTGTCCCTGAGACATCCCAAGAGTCTGGAAAAAGGCCTGGCACATGATAGGTCCTCAGCACCCTGCTGAAAGACTGAAAGGGCTAAGATAATGAAGGCGATCTAGAGCCTGCACTCAATGAGCTCACAGTGCACAGGGGAACACAGACCAGAGAACATTTCACGGCAGTGCAGAACAAGGGTGCGGTGCAGGCTGGAGGCAGGCCAGGTGGCTGCAGCAGCACCTGGAAGAGCTGTGGGCAACTGATCTTGAGTGCTGGTACTTTGACTTTAGGTGTGACAGGTTGTGCCCAGCCTGGTGTGTCTCATAAAATAAGGATACCAGAGTAGGAAGGCAAAATATGGGCTCTCAACCCAACCTCAGTTGCTAACCAGCCAAGGGACCTTTTGAGATTTATCTACATAACAGTAATTACTATTTATCAAATACTCACTTTCTGCCAGATTGCAGGCTGAGCAATTTACTGTCTTAGGCTGTTCAGGCTGCTCAAGCAGAGTACCACAGACTGGCTGACTTATAAACAACAGACACTTATTTCTCATAGTTCTGGTAGCTGGGAAGCCCAAGGTGAAGGTGCTGGCAAATTTGGTATCTGGTTCATGATGGCTGTCTTTCCACTATGTCCTCGCAAGGCTGAAGGGATGGGAGAACTCCCTGGGTCTCTTTTATAAGAGCCGTCAATCCCATTCATGAGGGCAGAGTCCTAATCATCTTCCAAAGGCCCCTCCTCCTAATGCCATCACCTTGGGGGTTAGGATTGAACACATGAATCTGGAGGAGGGGGTGATAATATTTAGTCCATAGCATTTGTACACAATTTCTAACTTCATTCCTACAACAATTCAGTAAGAGAGATATAACGATCCTCTTTTAATAGAAATCTAAACTGAGCCCAGAAAAGTTGGATGAACCTACCCAAGCTCTCATGGCTAAGAAGTGGCAGAGCTAAGATCTGAACTTGAAGCTGCCTCTACCAAATTCTAAACTCATAATCACCTCCCTCTAGCATGGTGCTGCTGGGTCTTAGTGCCCTCTTTTCTGAAACGAAGAGATTAGATGACATAATCTTTAAAGCCCTTTCCCATTAAGCTGCATCCTAAACCTGTCAAGTTCAAAGAAAAGTGATCTAGCCCAGACTTAGAGGGAAATGATTAGATGTTGTCCAGGACAAATACACCTACAGTGTGTTGTGGGCCACCAACCAGGCCCGAGTCACCAGCAGCCTCCTTGCAGCCCTCAGGCCAGGGGACACAAGTCTCTCTATTCTGCACATGGGGACATGCATAGGAGATCAGCCTGGACAGGGTAGAGGTGCCAAATGGAGAAAAAGAATGTGGCATTGTGAAGATACACACAAAGCGTCCTCTGCAGTTCCAAGTTAGGAAATGTGATTTATGGAAAGCCAACTGGTCACTCACTGCACAGCCTGCAAGTCAGAGAGCAACAGGGCAAGTTCAAAGCCTGTCAGGCAGCAAATACAACTTCAGGCCTCCATCACTGATCTATTATCACCACACTCTCTGGTAGAAACAGGGTACAGCCACATAGGTAATTCTACGTTTTCTTGTAGCCACACTTAAATAAGTAAAAAGAAGGAAGTGAAATTAATATTCATAATCTATTTTATTTAACCTAATACCTCCAAAACATTATCATTTCAACATGTAATCAATATAAAATTTCATTGAGGTATTTATTGTACATTCTATATCTCATAGTAAGTCTTGAAATCTGGTGTATGTTTTACTTAGAGCACATCTCGATTCCAAAGCCACCTTTCAAGGGCTCAGTATGAATTCATATGGATCCAGCATTCACATATGAATCGTGGCTGCTGAAGGGGGCAGTGCAGGCTCAGTGCCTGATGGAGCTATGGAGACAGAAGACACACACGTGCCCACACTCATACCCCAGCACCAAAGACAACGGGATCTATCAAATCCCCACAGCATCAGGACCAGCAAATGGCACAGCACACCCTACAATGCACCCCAGGCTTCTGGGTGCAGCCCTGGGAACAGGCAGAGACCCAGGGGAAATGGGACAGCAACCTGAACACATACACACAGAGTGCAGAGAAATGAGAGGAAGTCAGCCCCTTGCAGGAGAAAGAAGACATCTGGCTTGCTCCCCTTTGAAGTTCAGCTCACCTTCTAATATCAAAAGTGGCAGGCCAAGAAAAAATACCGGAGGCTTTTAAGCAATTGAGGCAAGAGGTCAGAGTTCCCTGGTCAGTTTCTTGGGAAATGAATTTCATATGAGATTTGGGAGGGTGGAGAGAGAATTGTCATAACATTAACAATTTGTATAGTTAAGCAGTGTCAAACCACAGGAGCCTGTAGTCCTAACACATTAATGAAAGCCAAGGTCCTGCACACCATTCACACTGTAATTAATTGCTGCTTGAAACACACCCACAGAAGCAAGAAGTAGTGGAGAAGATGGGTGTTTTTCACAACTGAAGGACTTGGAGACTGCCGGGGGGATTGTGGTTTTTCCAGGAATGGGTGGATCGAAATGGATTTTTTAAAAAAGAAAGAAAACATTTCTAACTCTGCTTGGTAACTCCTGCCCCCCACAAAACACACACCCAACCAAATATGCAAAGCAATAAAGGAAGTGCGAGTCTTTTGACACCAGGAGAGGCTGCTTCCCCCTCTGACAGGGTATGTCCCAGTGTGGGCCTTCCCTGAGCCCCGGCTTCCCAGCCCCTCCCCCATCAGGAGCCAACCATATGGGCAACACTTCAGAACTACACTTGGGGAGTGTTTACTTGCTGCATTTGTGAGGTTCAGACTGGAGCCACATGGAAGGCACATGCAGGAAAGGCGCTGTAGTAATTTTATGTTTATAATTCTGGGAGAAGGATGGCAGAGTTGAGGATGGGATTGATCAGGTTCCAAATCTACTTCCTGGAGTCAAATTTAAAAGAGAGACATTAGGGGTAAAATCCCTAATGATGTGGGTACGTCTTAACAAGTCACAAGTTTATTTCTACTAGTGTTGGTACATATTTTTTAAATCTGCTGCTTTCTTCTCACATGGACTAGCCCATCCTGGTCAATGCTTAGAGAACTCTGACAACTACCTCCTGGAATAAATTCTTATCAAATTCAGAAAACCTGATTTCATAAGAGTTCATTTACAGGACAACCACCCCTTTGCTGTAATTCCTTTGTCATTTTTTATTGTTATTGTTCAGATTTTAAGCATTACCTTCTGAAAATCTTGCCCATTTTCAGCGATGTTAGACATCCATCCAACGCTACTTTGGTTTCCAGATTTTTCCTTGGACAACGAAAGCTCAGAGTGGGTCTGTCTCCACTCCGGGGCACACCCATGCAGGAAGACATTTCCAGGCCCAGGAATCTCTTCAAAGCCTCTTGTCCAAGCTGGTTGTTCCCCTGGAGCTGCTCTGAGTCACTGTTCTCCATTGTCTCCATCAGGAGTGAGATGGTCTAGCGCTCCTGCTGGGGAACAGATTTCCTAGCCTCCCTAGCAAGGCACTCAAATTCCAGTCACACGCCTCAGGTAGGAAGGCGGTGAGGTAATGAAGAAAGTCAAGTGCACTAGAAAACTAGCTGTAAGGATGACTAAGTCCTACTGTTGGGACAGCACTTCACAGTTTACAGAATGATTCCGCACACAATATCTCAGTTAACCTCACGATCACCCCATGAGGTAGAGATTGAGATCCTGCTTTTTATAATGAGGAAACTGAAGTTAGGTTTGCAGACACAATCTCATGTAAGGTTACACACGTGACCCACAGTGGAGCTAGGAATTGGAGTTGCTCCTCAGACAAGAAACCCAACCCAGCCCTGTCCGTGCTTCCCCTCCTGAAACCAGCGAATGAGCCCAGAGAGCAGAGATGTCCTCACATGGCCTCACTCCGTCAAACCTTGAGTGTATAAAGCATGTTTAATCATGAATGAACATGCCTCTTTTATGTAACATATTTCTAAGTCTCTTCCCTCATTGCCTTTGGATGGTGCTTAGGTAAAACAATTCCAATGTTCATCCAAAATCAATATAATGAGAGGGAAATAAGTAAAATTTCAACTAAATATATATTTGAGGGTCTACTACATGAAAAAAAAAAAAACTTGATAATTACTCCCAAATTTACATTGTTTGAGTAAAAAAGTTATAGATTGTTGAGGGCTAGACATCACCTAGGGTACCCAAAGAAGAGCTGCCACCATTGTCAAAATGTGAGGTACATCGTGGGCTGGGGGAAGACCCTGGAGATTTTGTGGAGGAAGAACGGAGCAAGCCTCGGGCAGGGACTCTCCAACTTCCCTAAAGATAAAAGTTCCCAGGAGCACTTGTTACAATACAAATTCCTGGACTTGAACGCTGAATCAGAATTTCCAGGAGGAAAGCCTGATAAACTAAGTGTTTCACCTGTGCCCCCAGTGATCTTTGTCATAGGCTAGGAGCCGTGCAAAGCACAAGTCAGCTCCAGAGTCTGAGACAGTCCATCTGTGGAAAATTTCTGTGAGCAGTGAGAGGGGAGGGAAAAAACAGAAAATGAGGTGGAAGAGACTGGGAGAGGTGAGATGTATAAACTAAGACAAATGACAAAAGACAACTCAATTCCAAAATAAGGGCAAGGACAAACAGCAAGACATCAGTAATGCTGCCAGACAGGAAGACAGAGGGCTCCAGGAGGGAAAGAAATCTTGGCTCACCTCCCCTGAGATGGGAGGGGACCACACACAGGGTGGGCAGCTAGGTGGGGCCGTAACTTCAGGGTATCACTCGCTGGCACGGTGCTTCTCCCTATGAGCCCATCGTGGGACTGAGACCAGTCTTTGTCCTCTTGTTTTCAGCTGAGGGGCAGGTGGGGCAGCAGAGTGACCTAAGTTGCTAAATGAACAATACAGTTTGCTCAATACCTAGATTTCTTGTTCTTTTTTTTATTTTATTTTAATTGTTGTTCTTGTACAGTTTTCTGTCTTCTACTCCCATCCCAGCCCACCACCCGATGGAATTGGAGAGCATTATGCTAAGCGAAATAAGCCAGGAGGTGAAAGACAAATACCGTATGATTTCACCTTTAACAGGAACCTAAAGAACAAAACAAACAAACAAGCATAATAGATTTCTTTTTCTATTCCACCTAGATTAAGCCTTCAGTTCTCCTAAGACTGAGCCCTAGGAGAACCCAGGGGAATTTTGTGCCAAAGGAAGCCTCCAGCAGCCACGGTGAAGGTAGAGAAGTTCTTGGTCTAAGGGAAATCTGGATTCAAAGCGCAGTTCCATGAGAACCTCACAGTACAAACTCATGTCTTTGGTCCTTGGTTTCTTCCTCAATTAAATGATAATAATACCTAACACTTATATAGTACTCACTACATGGGCAGCATTGTTCTGTATATTTTTATGATTTAACCCATTTAATTCTCACAGCAACCTTGTAAGATAGGTTCTTTATTGCCCCTGCTTTACAGATGAGAAAAGTGAAGCACAGAGAGTTAAATCTCTTCCCCAACAAGTAATTGACAGAGGCAAGAGTCAAACCCAGGCAGTGTGGCTCCAGGGCCTGCCTAGTTAACCTCTATCCCTTACCTCCTCTCTAAGAAGAACAATGTCTGGCCCACACAGAAAGTACAGGTGTGTGTACATGTGACTGTGCTGTGTGTCAGGGGAAGGGGAGATAATCTACTTCAATGAGATGAGAGATTTGCTGGTGAATGGCGGCACAATAGATTCTAAGGCAGAAGATGGTTCTAGGTGGGCTGGGAAATCTTCATGAAGTCCACAACCCAATGGAGAAAGCCCAAACAGTGAAAAAGATCCATATGGTTAGAGATGGGGAGGAAGAGAATTTTAGGTGAGAATGTTTAGCATCCAGTGGATCTGTTTATTTAATTTAGCAGCTGTTTTGTGAGTGTCTGGTACATGCCGGGCCCTGTTCCAGACACAGGGGGCGGCACAGTGGTGAGCAAACAGATACTGTCCCTGCCTTCACAGAGCCCACCATGCTGTCAGGGAGGTGGACAAAAAAGAAAGCTAACAAAGGAATAAAAGAACCAGAAAAGTGATGAGCTGTATGAAGGAAGGATCTGGAGAATAACAAGTGGGTGATTATTTCATCTGCGGTAATAAGAAGGTCTGTCTGTGTGAGGAGGGAGCTGGGACCTTAATGAGCCAGTGTGTGCAAGACAGTGGGAGACCAGTATGACTCAAGAGCACTGGAAGAGGAACAGGTAACAGTGGGAGACAGGCAGCACCCCTCGAGGCCACCACGGGGGGCAGGAGTGCAGTGGGGAGACACTGAAGGTCTTTCAGCAGGAAACACGCTCCGACTTATGTTAAAACAAAAATCTTTGCTGACTGAGAGGACAGTAACTCTCAGGGATCGGGTGAGGAGACTGTTGCTGTCATTCAAACAGGAGCAGGTGGTGACTCAGCAGGTGGTGGGCATGGAGGTGGAGAGATGAAGGAAGATTTGAAGTGTATTTTAGACATAGAACCTATAGGTACTCATAGCTTGGTTCTTACCACCACAGAAGAGCAAGCTACATAGACAGCAGCAGGATTCAGACTTCAAGTGGACACCGTATTTGCCAAGCACAAATCCAAAGAAAGGGCCAGAAAGACCATGTACATGCACAGCTAGTACCAGTGGGAAGGACAGACAGACACAAAGAGATGCTCTCTCTCGGAAGAGGTGGTTCCCGTGCTGCTCTCCAGGCGCACACAGCTCTCAAGTGCTTTCGAGTGAACCTGAATTTAGGGCAGTGATCCAAACGAAAACAATAACTGTTCTGTGGAGAGCCAGGCACAATCCCTGCCCTTGGTGCTCAGGGTCAGAGAGACAGCAGCGGTGACTGAGAGTGTCCTGGGACACGGCATCGGGCCAGGAGACCCTGAGCAGCAAGCAGACTTGCAGAGATGGGGAGAGGAGCTGGCCAACACAGCCACCTGAGAGCGTAAGCACAAGGGATGACTACACGGTGGCTCAGGGGGCAGGGGGGGCAAACACAAGTCAGGGGGTCCAGGGGCATCTTAGCGTCTGCGGCTGTGGACGGAGAGCCAGACCGGGGTCTGCTGGAAGTGGAGTAAAACTGCTGCTGGACTTGGAATTCTAAGTACTATGATTCATTTTTAATTGTTTTCCTTTTAGATAAAAGCCAGTGGTGTCCTAGTAGATTATTCTGCTAGCTTGCTAATCTTATTCCTTAATTTATGTATTTAGTACATGGTCATTAACACAATATTCTAGATCAGAGCTTCTCCAACTTGAATGTGCACATGAATCACCTGGGCATCTGGTTAAAATGCAGGTTCTGGTTCAGCAGTCTGAGATGTGGCCTGAGATTCTGCATTTTTATTAGTTCTCCAGCGAGGTGGATGTGGCTGGTCCTTGATCCACATGTTGAATAGGAAGCCCTGGCCCCATTAGATGTTCCTTTCACCTGCCCTTTGGTCCATTGGTCCTTTTTCACGCTGCTTTGACTTTAAACTAAAATAAGTACATTCTCTGTAACAGAGTACCTACTATATACAAAGCAATGAGATGACTGCTAAGAGAGATACAAAAATAAATATGATACAATATTACGTTTAAGGAAATTACAATCTGTGGGGTGGAGAGATGGGCACTAACACAGAATAAGGACTGCCCCCCATCAGGCTTCCTACTACATTGGGATTCTACTGCATTGCCCCACTGAATCCTCACTACATTCTGAAATAGAAATTGCCTCTACCTTACAGAGAAGGAAAATCAGGCTAGGAAAAGTTAATTTTTTTCAAACTCACATAGCCATTGAAAAGTTGGATTTTGATTTAAATTTGTGTCTGTCTGGTCCCAACGTTCAAACTCTTTCCATCAGGTCATACCTATGTGTAAATACCCCCCACACTGGGCAATATATGAGGGTTGCAAGATGCGAAGTACATAGAGCTTGCTGGAGGAATTCTGCAGGTGGGGTGGGAGGTGACAGAAATATGGAACAGTATAGTTATTGAATTTGACTGGTTTACCAGGAAATGGCAGCAAAGAGGACTTCATGCTGAAAATGTTATTTTTCAGTGTTGCAGAAGAGAGACCAGATTGTTTGTAAATTCTCCTTTTATGGACTGCAATTCCAGAGTCAAGGAAACCGCTTGCCCAGCCAAGAGAGGTTGGCATCTCTGGCTCAGGGCTCCAGATTCTAGCAAATTGTCTGCAAACACCCAAGGAGGAGGCCTGCCCAGCCTGGAAGCAAGCTTCCACTGAACGTCTGCCTCAGGCTGAACGGGGAGCAGAGCCCAGCCCAAACCCAGGATAAGAGCCTACTCATTACCCAGCATTACGTGGCTGAAAATCTGCACCCTTGTCACCATGAGGTTTTTTTCCATTGTCGCCACTGCTGCCCCAAGCCCCTTACTCTAAGTTGTTCCCTCCCACTTGCCCACACTGATGGCTCCCTCTCAGCTCCCGCCAGCCACTGCCTGGACTCAGCACTAAAGAGGAGTCCCCGCGACAGTATGTCTGGGATTCAGAAATGACTCCACTTTCTCTGCTGCTGAGTCATTGTTATTGGGACTAGGATGACGGGAAGGCCAAAGCCTACTGAAGGAGCGAGTCTCAGTCCCAAGGGTCCTCCCCACACTGCTACACTCAGGGCTCCTCCTGATTGTATATACCCTCAGCCAAAATACCCTGAGCCAGTGTTCCTGGATGGTGGCAATGTGGTGCATTTTATATTTGCAACAAGAAAGACAAAGAGAACCAAGGTTGTCATTAAACCCCGAAACACATGGAAGTCTGCCACCCCCACCAGAGTGAGCCTCAGCCAGGAGAAAAGCCCAGAAACATTATATTAATTGCCAATAACAGCTCTGCTGGGTAGGGGTTGGGGTGCAGGAAGTGGAACTGGGGAGAGGACTGAGGGAAAGCGTCCAGGACCACCTGCCAGACAGAGTGGAGGGAGCTGAGGATTTCTGTAAGGGGCTGGCCCCCTGGGACTCCATCCAGCTTCTTGGTTCTCTGATGCTAAAAAGAAAAATTTGATTGCTCAGGAAAATTAACTGTGGAGCTCACTGGGACAGGGCCTAGGGGACGATAAATGCTGTTCTCTAAGTCAGCCTTGAGGAGAGGCTGCCGCGAGCCAGGCACTGGGCTAGTCCCTGCAGACATGCAGATGATGAAGAGAAGCTCCTCCGAAGGAGCTAGCCTGTGGTAGTGCAGGACAACTGTGAGAACGATGTGACAGTTGAATATGACAAACCACTATGATAGGCCTGAGCTAAGTTCAGAGACGGAACAAGATATACAGCTCCTTCCCCCAACTGCTAACAGCCTGGTGGGGAAGACAGTGTGACAGGGACTTTGAGAAGGTTCCATGAAGCCTGTAGCAGGGCCAACCAAACCTGGGCACTCCGGGGCACCTCCCAGAAGAGAGGGCTAGACCCAAGGGTGAACAGCAGCTGACCGCATAGGGGTGGGGCCAGGGACAGGGGCACAGAGGAGGGAACACAGTGCTGTCACACAGGGGTTAGTGCATAAAGCCCAGAGGTGAGAGGAAGCATGGAGCATGTGTGCAACTAAGAGGAGCCCAGTTACACTCAAGTGTAAAATGGGGAGGGGTGAAAGATGAAGCTGGCCGCAGGCAGGGCACTGCAGGAGCTAATAACTGCACAGGAGGAGCACTTTGGGTGCACAGAGAATGGAGCCATGGAATGTGTTAAAGGCTGGGGAAGACTTTGCCAGAAAGAAAAAAAAAAAAAAAAAACTGTTCAAGGATGACTAGGCATTTACCAGAAGAAATGAGAAACACGCTCCAGGCAGAGGAAAAGGTTTGTACAAGAGTGCCCTGGCCCTCTGAAAAATAACCCCATTCTCTCCTCTGATCCCAGGTGGGATGCAATGTACCAAAGTCTGTTTGATGAGGTCATATCAAAGTCAAGATTATGATGGCTTAAGACCTTCATAAGGAGGGAAAAAGAGGAGGGAACTGACAGTAAATATACTCCATGCTTATGTAGGCCAGGTCCTTCAGTTGCAGGGACTTCCTGCTGAGAACAACCTGCATTTCCAAAATCAGAGACATAGCCCCACCAACTGAAAACACTTTGAGGGGAACCAGGGAAATGACCACCTCTTTACAGAGGTTCTGATAAGAAGGTAGGGCCTTACTAAAAATATTAAAATACCCCCAAAACAAGGATCCTCAGAACTTCTGCCGATTTAATATGCAGCAGTTACTCTGTACCAGGCACTGCACTAAAATCTCCACAAGCGTCGCCTCGTTGACTTCTCTAATCAACCCAATGACACGTAAGTGCTCCTGTTACTTTAAAGATGAGGAGGAAGGACTACGTTCACTACATTTACCACCACTCTGGCCTGCTACACCCACAGATAGATCAGAGCATAACTAAACCATCTCCCCATAACGCCGCCAGAGAAAACAACATGGAGACCAGAAAGAGAAAGATGATTTCATGAAGGACTGTGAACCACAGAGATTACGGTGGGGCTTATCTGCTGTTAAAACTGTTTCACCTTCTCAAGGACCCCGCCTTCCTCAATTTACTAAAGATAAAGCTGCCTCTTCCAGGAGGCACCTGGACAGTCTTGCCTGTAACACCCTTCCACTCACCTTTTCTTGTGTGGTCCCCAGACATGCTCACTTTATAGATGGGGAAATCAAGACTCAGAGCTGTATCTCTTCTAAAGTCTCACTGCTATTGAAGAGCTCAAGCCAGGATTCAAACCAGGTTCTACTTGATTTCAGGAACTAAGCCTGTCCACCACACCCACCACGTCATGGCAGAGTGGAAGGGACCTGCAGCTTTTCCCAGGAGGAGATGCCTCGCAGCCAAGTGAAGGAAAGCTAAGGACCCACTATGCAAGGCCTTTCACCAAGAGAAATTGTACTTTACAAGGATACTGACATGACTCTTCTGCCAAACACAGGTTCTTCCACAAAAGAAAAAAAAAGGCAATTATCAGGGCCAAAAGAGAGAGAAAGAGAACATCTGTAAATAAACACAATGCTTGCTCTCCCAGGCAAACTTACGGTTAAACTTTCCACTCTCCCACGCTGTTGCTGGAACATAACTCTTGCACTGTGGATTCTGTATAGGACAATATCAGTAAAGTACAAGGGATGATAGACCCCAAGGGTCCTGGTGTAGAAGAGCAAGACAGGTCTCGTGGGAAGAGGGGATCCACAGGAGGAAGAGCCCATCTGTGTACATTTGTACAGATGAAAGCTCCATTGTATTTCATGCCCAAATGCAGTCTCAAGATGCCTAGAATCTTGTTCAGAGTGCTGAGAGGTGACGTCAGAGAAAGAGTACTGGACAGAAAGAAGACCAGCGTTTAAGTCCCAGCCTCACCACCATTCCAGGAGTCACAGAAACTCCTTAGTCTCTTACTTTCTTTGTCTGTAACATAAAGAAATCAGACCAGATGATCTCTTGAGGCCTCTTTCAGGTCAGGAACATATGATTATAACTCTACTGCCTCTCTCTGCATTTTTGATGGGGCCACAGAGTAGCCCACAGAACCAGAACCCTGAGAAGCTATGACTAAAAGGGTTGGAGCCCAAAGATAATCCCTGTCTGCTCCATAGCCTTGCCCAAGGCCACCCTGCCATCCAGTCACCAGACTCAGGCAACACTGAGATCGCCACTCTCCGTGTATCTGCACCCACTTGCTCTCACCTACACCCTGTTCCTTCCTTCTACTGCTAGGCTGTGTCTGCTGGGCCAGTGAGGGTCAGGCCCTTGCAGATGCCAGAAGATGAATAACTCCCCATACTCAAGATAAAGATGCCCCCAAGAAGGCAGAGAACTGGCCCTGGGTTTGATACAATAATGTGTCGTTATCCAGAGCAGTGGGTTCTGGGTGAGCCAGGAACTCTCTGACAAGCTGTGTGATCTAAGGGATTTGACTTCTCTAAGCCTAAGTGTCCTGACATGCAAAAAATGGTGATGATGATACGACCTGTTGATGAACAGCCTATCTCACAGAGTTGCTGTGATCATCAAATTACATATAAAACTCTAAGGCTTGACAAAGAAAGCAACCACTGCCCCCAGAGCAAGTCCATTGGTAATGACCAGGAGTCTAGGAGCAGGGCTAAGGGCTATCATATGTGTGAAGCTCAGTATACACTCACCCAGCCCTTTACCCATCAAAATAATCCCAAATTACGACACACTGGTTGAGAAGAAGAGGATTCACTCTCTCCAGGTAGCAGCAAATACAAAGTAGGTACGAGAGAGGATCTAGCCACTTGGGTCAGACCAGGGAACCCACCAATCATCACTCAGAAGCATCAGCCCCCTGGGACCATGGAGGGAGGGGACTCTGAAGAGTCATCTCTTTCCTAACTGAACCAACTTCCACAGAAAGTAAGTGAGGACAGCCCCAAGAGCAGTCTGTAGCTCCCTGGGACAGGGGTCGCTTCCTGTGCACAGCTCAAGGCCCAGAACCAGAACATTGTGGACACTGATTAAATGTTTGTTGACTGAGTAAATGATTAGAAATGGAGAGGCTGATGGAACAGAAATCCCAGTGAGCAAACTAAGTAGGAGGCTACAGGCCTAATATGGCTGGACTGGCCCCCGGATGAGGGATGGCCCAAAGGCTGAGGTGACCTGCAGGATTAAGGATAGCACTTGGGAAAATCCAGACCAGAGAGAGGGTCAGTGTGTGAGTCACCTGTCCTTCAGACCCAGGACCTGTCGGGGGAGGGAGCCAAGGAATGTAAAACTGTGAGTCAGCAGGTTATCTCCGCTACCTTCTGAGTCACTGCCTGAGCCCCTGTGGGCCTACCGTCATGTTGGGGGTATTGGGCGTGTGTGTGGCCGTGTGTTTATATCTACACATTCAGCAGACACCACCAGCCAAGACGAGTCAAGAGTCTCTCTCACGTTTTACTAACACTATGTCACTGGGCTGTCCTGTCAGTGACTCACCGCTTACCTGCCCTCCCCCAGGGGAAATGCCTTTCAACAGAGGAGAGGTGAGGCATGCCTCTGTGTGTCGGGGGCCATGAGATGTGCTCATTCTGCCAGGTTCCATCTTCAGGAGCCGTGTGTTTCCAGGCTCTCTGTGAGTACATGATGAGATGAGGCCCAAGCCCAACACTCAGCATGGCGCCTTACCCCAAGCCCTACCAGAAACTGCTCCCCCTCCTCAAAAAGACCTCTCTCAACTACCCCTCTTTTCCCCTTACTGCCACCTGCTTCTGTATAGGGTTCTAGGGGATAACTACAGAAAAGGCAACTCACTCTCTGGCTACTGCAACCTATTATTAGAAAACTCCTCAAAGCCCCAAAGACTTCCCAATTCCCCTCCCTCACCCTGCCAAAAGAATCTCTAGCAAATCACCCTTGCCTCTGAAATCATTCCTGACATTATTGTCAGATGAACCTTCCTCAGATATCTCTCATTGCTCAAAAACTCCCATCCCATACCAAATTCAGTAAAAACATTTTGGCCCTAACACTGTCTAGTTCTTTGCCAGCCACTTGTAGGGCAACAGGGAGGAGCTCTGGCAGTCACACCTGCACCATGTGGTCCCAGCACAGATGACTATCCAGAGGCGAGCCCGTGACCCAACCTGGACCAGGCTGAACGCCTTCCTGGGAAATTCTGGGTAGAGGCTCAGAAATCCCAGCCTCAGTCTGAACTAAAGACTTCAACAAGTAAGATGCAAAGACTCAGGAGGTGGGCTCAGCTGGTGGGGTAGCTCAGTTGGTTAGAGCATCAACCCTGATATGCCAAGGTTGCTGATTCATTTCCTGGTCAGAGAACATAACAAGAATCAACCAATGACTGCATAAATAAGTGCAACAATAAATCCATGTTTCTCTCTCTCTCTCTCTCTCCCCCTCCCTCCCTCCACCCCCTCCTCTCTCTCCCTAAAATCAATTAATCAATCAGTTTTTTGAAAGTTTTAAGAAAAAGACTCAGGAGGTGGGGGAGTTGGGGTGGATTGGGGGTGGGGTGGGGCAGGAAAGGACAAGGTGGGGGTGGGCATTTTTCCCATCATGTGACAGGGAAAGCTCAAAAAGCAAGTCCACAATGAGGGCAGGTGGCATGCGCAGAAAAGCTGAGATGGCAGAAAAATATAGTACCCAGGTCTCTTACAGGCCCCAGTTCCCAGGGTCCAGCACTGCCCAAAAAGTACTTTCTGTAGTTTTAATATATACACATAGAAGGTGGTAGATGAGATAGTTAAATATCTACTTACAAAAGAAAATTTAATTAGAAAAATACTTAAAGTTATATCATATATAAAACAATTATTTTAGAAAAAAAATTTCCACACTCGTAGGTAAAAAGGGAAGGAAGATAGGGAAGAAGAAAGAGAGGTGGGGTGGGGAAGGGAGTAGGAGGGGAGAAAGGGAACAAAGAAGAAAAAGCAATTTATAGCATCAAAAATGTTATGATTTCCATCCTTCTTATAGGTGATTATTCATGATCTAAAAATGACCTTCAAAGGGCTTGTTCGTAATTACATTCATCACTTGCAGGTGGGAAGCCCTATTTCCAGGAAGAGCCATTTAACCCATACTAAATTTATCTGCCTGTTTCCCGCTTCATGGTTTCTATCTAAAGAACTCCAAAACATTTCCAAAGGGCATTGATTAAGCTCATGTCAGGCTTGGACTTCACCAAACACTATCCTGTTGTTCAAAACAAAGTAATCGAGAGAGTTCGCTGTAACATGAGAATCTTCACATGGCCTCCAATGCAGGGTTGCTCCCATGGAGTCATCTGGAGAAATCCTCACTTATGGTCAGGCATTTATATTACTTTATCTCATTTAAACTTTACAAGCACCATGAGACACTATCACTATCTTTATTCTATAGACAGGATGATCAAGTTACTTGGGGGATACATATAAATAAGACCACGCAGGACACAGTAGAGCTAGTTTTGGAAGTCAAGGTGTTCTGACTCCTTCTCTTCTAGCTGGCAGGTAAAGTGGGAGGGCTCTGTATCTAAGCTGGGAAAACCTTCTCTCGCACCTCTAACTCAGGCTGAGCAATCAGGTACTGATTAGCTTTTTGTTCAGTCCTAAACATGTGTACCTCACATGAGGGAGAAAGAAACTTGCTAGTAAAGCTAATAATTGCCTTTAAACTGAGTCAAACTGTTCAACAAACTCATTCTCATTTTACTGAGCACCTACTTATGAGCCAAGGGTTCTGCTTCATTTTATCATTAGAATTTCCAAAGTCAGGTAGGCATGAACCACACAAGAACAAGCTTGAAATACCAGAGAGTCGTGAAATCTGGGCCTTAGGAAGGAGATGGGGTGAGACAGCCTTCTCCCATGACTTCTTGTAGGAAAGGCAGAAACTGGTAGGCATATTAACCTGCTGACTGGATTTAACTCTAACTAGGAACCATAACAGTGGTTCACATTTTCTTTCTTTAATTGAAATTGACATATGTTTAAAAATTATTGCCTTAGAGCATGAGAGACCTCAAAACAGTTTTACTATGGACAAACTCCCAGGCCAGGTGAGAGGCTCTCTGGAAGAATACATAATCTGTCTCTTTCTCTCTCTTTCTCATGTTCCAGATGTGGAATCCTAGAAGCGAAAGGAAGTAGGGAAGTGAAGAGAAGGGAAAGAGGGAAGAATGGATGCTCTCTGAGAAGTGCTTTTATAATAGTAATACAAATAGCTAGTGTTTACTGAGCATTTTCTATAGACTAGTCACTGAGCTAGTGTTTTATCTCATGTAATCCTCATAAACAGTCTAAAACATGGGCATTATCTTCATACTTCTACAGAGTATAAAGCTGAGGTCCAAGGTCACTCAGGTAGAAAGTGGCAGTGTCACTAAGCTAGGATACTGGGCCCTTAGTCCCCAGTTACACTGATTTATATGGCCTATCTGGATGTTGGTCCTCAGCTGGGCTATGACCAAACCACATGGCCCTGCATCCATCAACCAATCTGAAATCCAGGCCAGGTGCTAGGAAGAGTCAATGTGACTTGAGACAAAGAGAAAGCACATCACCACCCCAGACTAAAGGCCTAGGGGCTCAGACCCAAGCAACTTTCCTGCCACCCTTTTGTCAAGCACACTCTGGTCAGGAACAGAGCTAGGCTGCCTCCTCTTACCAGGACCATGGAATCTTGAACTCTCAGGAAGTCCCTAAGGGGAAAGGAGCTATTGACCAGGTGACTGTTCAAAAGCCTGGACCTAAATGTAAATGGAGTTAAATTGCTCTTGAAAGGCCAGAAAGCAAAGAGACAGGTCCCCTCGTTCTCCTAGTTGCAGAGGCCCCCAAACATCCCCAGGGAAGCATAAAGGGGCCACTGAACTGAAGCATCTTGTTTTCATTGCACTGAAAATATCCTGTCACAGCCCAGACCTCGTGCATTCTCTACTCTGTAGGCAGAACACAGAGTGCCGTGCAGAGAGCCCGCCGCTACACTCAAGGGTATGACAGCCAAGAATGCTTTCATAGTTGCGCTTCGCTGCCTGATTCCGTCTGGAATGCATGGACTTTGCCCCTTTGATCTTGACTATGGCTGCTCAGAGTACTAGTATTTGCAGCTAGCTCTGTCCTCATTCTCCACCAGTACTGCCTCCTCCCCAAGTTCTTGGACATAGTTCTGTAAGTCTGCATCTAGAAGTCCCTCCTCCTTCCTTCTCCCCTGACCCCTCTTCTGAAAGCATGCCCTAGACTCCAGACCCTGAACATGCTGCCCCGCCACCTACGGCCTTCCTCAGTCGCACAGGGGTAAAGGGGAACTCACTCCTCTTCTCAAGACTGCACCCCAAATTCAAGGGCTAAACAGCTACATGCTTGGAAACAAGCATCTGGTTAATTGGCTGGTGGTTTTTCAGTTTGTTTGTTTTTTTGCTTTTCATCCAGATGTTGGTGTCATGTAGACCCCAACTGGGAGTTGTTTCCTATTATGATTCAGAATAAGTCACACCAACTAGAAAAAATGAGACACTGTTTCTTCTTTACAAGCAAGGCACTTTCTAGCACCATGCCCAAGAACCAGACTTTAACCTGACAGAGAGAAAGAAAGAAATGTAGCTGTGGATATGCCACTCCTTTTTAAAAATGCATATCTATAGAAAAAAAAAAAAGAGGTAAAAGCAAGAGTCTGCTTATGGTGGGCTGAATGGTGACCCCAGAGATTCCAGGCCCTAATCTCTGGAACCTATCATGTTACCTTATTTGGAAAAAGGACCTTTGCAGATGTAATGAAGTTAAAGATCTTGAAATGGAAATGTAATCCTGGGTTATCTGGGTGAGCTCCAAGGGCCACCACAGGTATCCTTATAAAAGGGAAACAGAAGGCCCTGACTGATACAGCTCAGTGGGTTGGACATTGTCCTGCAAACCAAAAGGTCACAGGTTCGATTCCTGGTCAGGGCACATGCCTGGGTTGTGGGCCGGGTTCCCAGCTGGGGGAGTGTGAGAGGCAATCAATTAATGTATCTTACACATTGATGTTTCTCTCCCTCTCTTCCTCCCTTCCTCCCCCCTCTCTAAAAATAAATAAATTAAATCGTTAAGAAAATAAATAAAAGGGAAGCAGAGGGAGATATGACACACATAGAAGGGGGAAAATCATGTGAAGACGATGGCAGAGATTGGAAGGATGCAGACACAAACAAGAGAATGCTGGAAGCTGAAGGAAGCCAGGAGGCAGCCTCTAGGGGGACTGTGGTCCTGCTAGCATCTTGATTTTGAACTTCTGACTTCCAGAACTGTGAGAGAATAAATTTCTATTGTTTTAATCCAAGTTTGTGGTGATTTGTTACAGCAATCTTGGGAAACTAATACAATGCTTATTTCTAAGAGCCACTGAAGACAAGCCCAGAGGTGGGGGTTAAAGAAAGAATAAGCAGGACTACATGGGAGGGTTCATTGGTGACTGGTGTTTACATCCATCTGGGGTCCATTCAGATTAAAGAACCGCTGCAGAGCAGAGGGAGAATAATGCCCCTAACAGTAGCATCAGGAATCTGAGTGAGGTTAGGACTTCTTAGTTGGTGTCCCGCCAGTAGGTCCAGGAAGACTCAAGACCCGCTTTGGTTCAGCTAGCCCTCCTCCCTTGGAGTTGCTAAGAGAGATGGGAACACAAGGAAAATCATCAAATGGAAAACCAATGTACCTCTGTCTAAACTCCTAACTGGGTTTGGGCCTGAGACTCTACTACAGAGCTTCCTGGTAAGCTGGGCTGGCACATATGTCCTAGTCTATTGGCCAAAGGGTCTTACCACCTTCTGGCCAGTTGTAGAAGACCAAAGAGATGTGCCTCCATACACCAGCCCATTGTCCTTCAAATCCTACCTGCTAGTAAATGTGGCTCTTCATCCCAGATTGCGAGTAATATAATTAACAGCTCACCCTCCTCATTGGACACAAGAAAGAAGTGGGAATAGAGCTAAGTTTATCCCTCTCCTATAAATAGGAACAATGTGGGAACCACAACCTCCCCGGGACTGTTGATTAAATCTCTATTTAGGGACATGACGATGAGAGTATGTCATACCTTCTGAGCATTTCAGCTTCCTTCTCTCATTTCCCCCAAGTGAAAGAGACATTGAGCTAACTTTCCCTGAGTGCCTACCTTATGTCATGCACTGTCCTAGGCACTGGGGATAGAGCACTAAGAGGACAGACACAATCCTTGCCCTCATAAAGAACCACAGATTCCCTCCTGGGCCCAACTAAGCTTTCACCACTCTGAAACAGAGTCCAAGGAAGGCCAACCCAAGCTTAGTTCCTCCCAACAGGCAGGAGCCTGCAGTCACACTTCCCACCCAGAGCCATGCTGGTCTGAAACCTGAGAACTCAATTCCTGAAAGAACCATGTCTTAAGAATGTAAGAATCAGATAAAATAAAGTTTGAAGATCATGAAACACTGGAAAAAATATATGGCATTTATCATTGTAATCTATAACCAGTTAGGTCAGAGGATCAGAAAATTGTGCTGCTGAGGTCAAAACATGTGGTCTCATTAACCACATTTATTCTCACTTCACATCCTGGACTTAAACCCCAAACAGTGGATTAAGCCACATAGAAATCAGCTGACACCCATCTAGCCTTTTTGGAGATCAGCCAATAGCACCAGCTTCCTTTACAGAGGATGGCATGTTATTTTTGCAACATGAAGAACAGAAAGAAGACAAATCACAAGTCTCAGGAAAATCCAAGTCCATGAATAAGCAAGCCATCTATCTAAGGATGAAGGAGAAGGGGGAAGAGGAGAAGGAAGAGGGAGGAGCAAAAGAAAAAGTAGGAAGAGGAAGAAGAAGAGGAAGAAGAGGGGAAAAAAGAGGAGGGAGGAGGAGGAGATAACACAGGTAAATATTTCTAAATATGCAAATGTTTGTTATGAGGCAGAGATGGGAGCTCTGCGTGACCAGGAAAGGAGACTTTGCTCTTTATTTGATAACCATATCCATGCACAAACACTAAAATTAAAACAAATGGCAACCAAAACAATTGTTCCAAAATGATGAAATTTTGGGAGTAAGCCTACTTGTTTAATGCTAGTAAAAACAAGCCAGTTTTGACGAATTCCATGGGAAATGGCACAAAGCTTTCCTGTCCGGGATGTGTGGTTACCTGGATGGCACACTTCCAGAACCAAATATCTCCATGTCCCTTTCTTCAGTCCCAGCTCATCCCTGGCACTCAAGAAACTTCCCGCTAGACCACAGCACATTAGGAAAAGCAACCACTGTTAGGGTCAAAATGAGTGGAAAGTGTACCACAGTAGAAGAAACAATAATAGAAAGAGAGAAAGAAAGGGAGGAAGTGACAGAGATAAAAACAGTGCAGGAACATGTAATTTGAAGAAGAAAGCGGGAACAAGCCACTTTAGAGGTTTGGTTGAACTGAATGAACCAAAGACAGAAGCCAGTAAAACATTCCTATTACCCTTCAGCTGGGTTCATTATGTCCTTACAGAACAGCCTGTCCAAGAGTTCACTTGGGTATTTCACAATCATTCATTCACTCATTCACTCACTCATTCATTTAACAATTTCCTGTGGCATGCACGGGGCCCTGGGCTTAGTTCTAGGGAGATACGAAGGTAAGCACCAACCTGAAGGTAGGATCTTGCAGAGACATGAGATGCAAATGTAAATGTATGCACTATTAGTGTGACCTTCCCATGGGAAGAGTAGAGCTTGATAGAGTACCTTGTCAAAAACAAACTTGTTTTATAATATTTTTAGATTTATAGAAAAATTATGAATGAAGCATGAAGTTCCCAAACACTTCACACCCCTGTTTTTAACATCCTACATTAGTAGGGTACATTTGTCACAATGAATGAACCAATATTGCTTAACTACTATTAACTAAGGTCCATACTTGATTAACAGTTTCTTGTTTTTACCTTTTTGTTCCCATCTTAGACACCACATTGCATTTCATCCTTATATCTCCTTAAGCTCTTCTTGGCTATGACAGGTGATAGCATGCAGTTTTAAAGCAACTTTTCCCCTTATACGGTCACTCCAAATAGGCTTAGTGGACTGCTTATGTCTCTGTCCCTGGGTGAAATCTTGAGCTGAACCTGAAACATTTTCAGCTTCTCACAGATAATATGTGCTATTCGAATACAAAATTATTATGTCCAGTATAGCGTAATCGTTGCTCAAAATTTGGCGGGGGTGGGGGGAGCAGGAGTCAGTAGAGGAACAATCAGAGAAGTGAGCAGAGAAGCGTGAGGGCCCAGGAAAGTGGAGTCTTACGGAGATTAAGAAGGAGAGCGTCTCAAGAAAGAAGGGGCATGGGATGCTGGAGAGAGGCCCTGGCAGAGGAGGAGAAGAGGACGTGGCCATCAGGAGTTTCCTTAACCTTGGAGAAAACAGTTGTATAGAGCGTCAAGAGAAAAAGCCACAGAGGAATAGGTTAAGGGGTGAATACAAGGCCCAAAAATGAAGATCCCCTCTGTGCACTCCTCTCCTGAGAAGCTGAGTGGTAAATATAAGGTGAGAAATAGGTTGACCCTTTGTATGGGTAGCAGCAGCTTTAAGGGAAAGGCCTTGGGGTTGGGGCAGATGATAGTCAGATTCTAAAAGGTTCCTAATAAGCTCCCTTCTGATACTCACAATTCTGTGTAATCCCCTCCCCTGCATATGAGCTGGACTAGTGATTCCCTTCTACCCAACAGAATACAGCGAAAGTGATGGGATGTCACATCTGAGATTAGGTTACAAACGATAGATTTTTGTCTCACTTACTCCCTGCCTTTCTCTCGCTTTTCTCCATGTGCTCACTCTGATGAAGCAGCTGCCATGTTATGAGCTACCTCGTGAAGAGGCCCACATAGCAAGGAACTGGGGGTATCCTCCAGCCAACAGCCAGCAAGGAACTAAGGCCCTCATCCAACAGCCCATGAGGAGCTGAGTGAATGCACCTGGAGGTGGGTCCTTCCCTGGCTGGGCCTTGATGTGGACAGCAGCCCCAGCCAACACTGCACAGCTTGTGAGAGACTTCAAAGCAGGGGCCTCAGCCATAAACAACTGGGAGAAAGACATGCTGTTGTAGCCACCAAATGGTAGGATAATTTGTTACACAGCAATGAGTAGTTAATACAAGTGGTTGGTTTTGATAAGGGAGGCCTGCGTAAGATTCTAGCTTTAAACTTATTATCTTTGAGAATTACCTTGGAGTTTGTCAAAGTGCAGATTGTGGACACAAAACCCTAAGGGTTTTATTTAGGCACTGGGCATACAGACCTAACCAGACAGCACTCTTCGGGAAAGGACCCAAGAAATGGCATTTTTGAAAGACCTTAGATGATTCTGGTGCAGGTGGGGGAGGAAAGACTCCAGGAAAAAGGAAATACCAAGGGCTGCAGCTCAGAGATGCGGGTCTTGATGTGCTAGGGCAGGCAGGCAGGCAAGAGTCCAGGAACCATGGGGACGATGACCTTGAAGGTTTGACTTTTTTTTTCCTTGAAAAGGACCTTTATTTTTTTTTTTAATTTGAATCATTTATTTATTTTCAATTGCAGTTGACACGCATTATTGTATTAGTTTCGGGGGCACACCCCAGTGGTTAGACATTACCTAACTTACTATGTGATCATCCCAATAAACCTCGCACCCATCTGACACCATACCTACTTCTTAGACTATTATTGACTATCTTCCCTGTGCTGTACTCTACCGTCACCTGACAATTTGACTTCTTTCTCTGAAATATCGGGGAAGAACACAAGTTTAGGAAAGATATCTAGAAATTTTGAGACAAAGAAGAAAAAGCCTCAATCATCTCTGAAGGAAGGACATGGAGCCATCTACAAAGCCTGAGAAAGCAGAACTACTGGTCAAGTTTTAAAGAGAAGAAAGGATTTCAAGAAGAATGAGACTCCTCGGGAAAGCCTTGGTGAGTCAGTAAAAAATTTTTAAATAATAGTAGAAGAGTGAAGAAAGTCAGAAGATGACTAATGAGCATAATTTGGACGGAAATGAAGGAGCCCACTCTCCTCACACTCCTTACTCTGTGAGCCATTGGGAATAGAAGGAAAGTCTCTGTTAGAGAAAGTTCCGGGGACAGCATCTAAGGAAAAGACCAGTTTCTGTTGTGATAAGGTGACAGAGAACAGTCTTTAGGGAAAGGTGAAGAGGAGCCTGTTCTCAGCAAAACAGGGGCTCTGCTGGGCCAGCAGAAGAGTCCGGGACAGCAAAGCCAAGGTGTCCTGGGTAGGGGCGGGGCTGAAAGGATAGAAAGAGAGGAGCACAGGACGGGGTCACAGGAGGGCTGCAGGCAGAGGCTGGGAGGCTGAAGGTTAAAGATGGACTAAAGATTCTTGATAATAATGACAGGGCACAGAAGAAAGCAGTTAAGCTCATTGATTAACTAACCCCCAGCATCTAAGATTAATACTGATTCATCATCAACACTAGCACCTACAGCTCCTCTGCAAGCAGGTCCAAGAAGAGGGCTGACACGCAAGCCTCTCACAGGGCTGCCTCTGACTGCTGGCCTAGACGGGTGAGGCGCCGGTCTCAGGAAAGAAGCAGGGCATGTCCATTCTCAAAATGTGTCAAGTCCCATATTTGTCTTTTAAAACTTCTCCATTCATCTCCTATAGGAATTTGCCTATGGTTAACTTGGTATAGAGAAAAGACCCCAAGACTGAGAGTTAGGAGACCTGGGTCCTTGTCCCAATAAGCTATGTGACCTTAAAAAGCCATTGACCTCCTGGACGCCATTTGTAAAGGGAGGAGGTTGAGCCAGATGTTCCCTCAAGTCCCTTCCAGCTCCAACATCCTGGGAGCCTGAAAACATGCAACCCTAAACCAGGTCTAGGGATCATGTAGCTCAGTTCCTGGAATTCAGCTTAAAAAAAAAACAGAAGGGAAGAACTCCAGCTCTTATCGGTTAGCTACTGGAGACTTCCTATCCATTGATAGGATTCCCTGGGGAAAATGTTTTGAAATAGTGGACATTCCATGAAATGAAATTCTGGGGATTAATCTGCAATAGGGCTGAAAATTTTCTCTGTGATTTTTCCCAAATGTATGAGAAATTTTCATCCAATTGGACACGGGGTAGATTCTTTTCTGAAGCATCCTGTTTGCATTTTCGAGACAGGAAAAAAGCACTTAGGCCCAGATATCTTACTCATAGGTTGTAATGGAAGATGCGCTGACAGTTGCCAGTGAATCATGTCTAGGTCATTTCATAGCTAAGGTTTTAAACTATCTCCAAATCTTGCCACACACACACATCCACAGATTATGAAAGAGCTTCAGTCACATCAGTGAAGTGAAAGTGGGACTTTCTCCCCACCTCAACATCCCCAAGGAATGCTCTCTCTTGCCACCACTTACTCGCTGATGGGAACCCCTGAGGTCATTCAGTCCCATCTCATACTTTGGAAAATCAGGATAACCTAATAGTTGTCTTAACTTACATCCCAAACTTTACATGAAAGAAAGGGGATGAAAAGCAGACATGGAAACTTCTTTTGATTTCCAAATGCAGGAAGTTTGATTACCCTGGCCAGGATTCTCTTTACTTTTTTCACAATATATTACTGTAAGAATAAAAACACCCTTTACCATGCTACACCGTATATTTTAAATATTTTATACTTTTTTCAATTGTTCAATAAATATGTAGTTAGTACTGTGCTAGATGCAAGGAAAGAAGTCAATATCTAGCTATGAATTATCTATAATGCAATGAAATAAATTCTATAATAGTGGCATATTAAAAGGAGGATGTCACTAACTCTGCCTCAGGGCAAGGAAGTTCAAGAAAGCAAGTCCTAAAGGATGAGTAGGAGTTTGAAGATGAGTAAGAACCAGGCAGGTGATGAATGAGATATGAAGGGCAGTCAAGGCAAAAGGAACAGGGAAGGAAAAACCCACAAAAATGTAAGACCACCTGGAAGGATATTCCACTTCCACAGCTTGGAAGAACAAACATTGTAAAGTTTTCAGTTCTCTGTAACTGATCTATAAATTCCACACAGTTCCAATAAAAATTCCAATAGGCTTTTTTTTTTTTTGGTATAGAAATTAGTCTGCTAATTCTAAAATATGTACAGAAACACAAAGGCCAAAGTCAGCCAAGACACTCTTGACAAGAAGTTTTTTTCCAGATATCAAACTTACTCTAAAACCACAAAAAGTGAGAGTGGGTTTTGTGCCAAGATAAAAAACAGATCAATAAAATAAAAGAGCAATTTCAGAAATCCACATATATAGGAACACTTGATTTGTGACCAAGTTATCATTGCAGAGAAGTAGGGAAAGTGTAATATTTTAAATAAGTGGTACTGAGTTGACTGGATATTCATACGGAAAAAAAATAAAGTGAACCCTTACACCACATACAAAAATCAACTCCAAGAAAAATGTAGCTTTAAATGTGAAAGACAAAATAAAGACTCTAGACATTAATATTGAGAATACTTTCATGACTATGAGGAAGGATATATTTCTTATATAGGAGGTAAAAATGCATTAATCATAAAGAAAAAGACTGATAAAAGAGGATGCTTTGAAAATAAGAACCTGTTTATCAAGACATAATTAAGAGAGTACAAAGTCACAAAATAAAAGATGATATTGGCAATTTATGTAACTGACAAAGGATTTACATTCATAAAAACTAAAGAATTCCTAAGTAGGAAGAAAAAAATACGAAAAACATCCCAATAAAAAAATATGAAAGAGATTTGAACAGCATTCTACAAAGGATACTACCCAAATGGCCAGTAACTAGGAAAAGTTGTTCAACCTCATTCATTATCAAAAAAATGCACAAAATAAAACCACAATGATAGCCAGCTCTACATTTCCACTAGCATGGCTAACACTTGAAAAACTAAAAATAATGAGTGTTGGTAAGGATTTGGAACAACAGATTTTCTCATATACTGCTAGCAGTTGCATAAATTGGAAAAGCCAGTCTGGAAAATAGTTGACATGAGTATTTTTTAAAATTCATTTTTCAATTACAGTTGACATATAATATTATATTAGCTTCAAGTGTACAACATAGTGATTAGACATGTATATACCTTATGAAGTGATCACCCCAGTAAGTCCAGTGCCCACCCGGCACCATACATCATTATTACACTATTATTGACTATCTCCCCTGTACTGTACTTCACATCCCCATGACTGTTTTTTATAACCTGCAAGTTGTACATCTTTATCCCTGTCACCCATCCTCCTAACCCCTCTCCCTTCTGGTGACCATCCATTCATACTCTGTATCTATGAGTTAGTTTTTGTTTTGTTTGTTTGTTTATTTTGTTTTTTGGATTCCACACATAAGTGAAACCATATCCTATAATCCAGGCATATACCCAACAAAAATGCATGCATATGGGCGCCAAGAGACATGGTCAAGAATGTCCATAGTAACCTTCTTTGTAATAGCCAAAACTGAAAACAACCCAAATGTTCACCCTGTATAAATAAAGTATGGTGTGTGTATACAATGTAACACTATACAGCAATCAACTGTATAAACTCTAGGTACATTTAACAAAATGAATGAGCCACAGAAACCAGACACAAAAGAAAAATTACTAAATAGTCCTAGTTAGATAACCTTCAAATATAGGCAAGACTAAACTATAGCATTAGAAGTCAAATAACCTTAACTTTGAGGAGTGGGCATGAGAGAGGTGGTAACAGTGTTCTTTCTTGGGCCAAGTGGGGGTTACACAGGTATTTGCTTTGTTATAATTTACCTTGTTACAATTATATATCTAATTTCTGCATGTACATTATATTTCTTAATCAAAAAGTTAAAATAAATTTATTAAATATAAGTGCCTGTCCTTTAGTAAGGACTCCAAAAACAGTTCCCACAATTATTCTGTCAGTGCCCCTCTCACCCCTGAGCACAGAAAGCAGACTTTCTTCTCCCAAAGGGCTCTCCAAGGAAAATTACAAGCTGTCACAGGCAAATAATGACCTTCCTCTCTCTCTCCCCTTGGGACTGAGGTTATAGATGACGGGAAGGGACCAGAAGGAGCGTCTTCGTTGCTGCACCAGGCTCAGACTAAGGGGGGGCTCTGGTGATCATCCTCACGTGTCTCTGCCTTCTGCTCCACCACGTTGTGAACCGGTGTGACCAATTTGGAGGGTAACTTTGACCACCAGTAAAGTCAAAGATGCAAATGCCCTGTGACCCACCAACTCCACCCCTAGGTACCCACCTCAGAGGTGCCCTTGCAAGTACATGGGTACAAAGATGTTGAATGTAGCGTCATTTGTAATAGACAAAAAAGAAAAAGAGAAAAAAAAAAAACCTGGAACAACCTAAATATCCATCAGTGTAAGCATGGGTAAGTAAATTATAAAATAGTTACACAAAGAGCAGTTGTTACTATGAATGAACTAGATCTAATTTATTAACATGGATAAATCCCAAAAATAGATAGCTGAGTAAAATAAGTTGCAAATAATATGAACAGTGGGATACCATTTATCTATATTTAAGCATGTAAGACATGTGGCTTATGAATGTAATAAAATTATGAAGTGACACACTGCAGGGAATTGGTACCTACAAGAAGGGAGGGTAATGGGATTTGGGGGACACAGCCATAACTGAACCTCTAATATTTTATTTCTTCAAATAAGTATCTGAAACAAATATGGCAAAATATTAACAATCATTTAAATCTGGTGATGGGTATATTGGGTATCTATTACATTATTTTTTGTGCTTTTTATGTTAGGAATGTGGCCAAACAAAAAATAATAATAATGGATGTGAATTATCTCCCCTGAAACATTCTCTAGGCCCTTACCTCCCTCACAAAGAATAAACTAATTCTGCCAGATTTTCATCCTTCTTCAAGATGCACATGGATTTGTGATAAACAACACTTGGCAGCAGGGTACACCCACACTTGTCCAGGCTGTTCCTGACCCAGAAATGTCTCTGACATGGGAAGATGCCCCTCTGCTCTGCTCTGTTTCCCAGGAATCTGACCCATAAGGATAACAAGATTCTTGCCTTCTGGCTTCTGAATGTGTTGGCAAATGGGAGACAGAAGCACAGACAGCTGGACAAGAAGAAAAAAAGGGGCCAGGTCTTTATTCCCTGGCTTCCTCCCTGCTGGTCTAAGGGTGGGGAGCAGCTGCATTTCTCCCCTGAAGACTGCATTCCCTAAATGCAGGCCTCCCTGGGGTCCCCAGTGGCTCCCTGGGCCGCAGCAATACCTCCTTGCCTTTGCTCCGCAGGCGTAGGAGTGGGTGATGGCTCCCCACTGTCACTAGCCCCCAGTGCTTCAACATCCCTCCTGGTTTCCCTTCATTCTACCCATGTCTTTATAAAAAGTGTGCCCATTGAACTCCCCTTAATGTCCACTTGAATGTGCCATCTATTTCCTGCTGGTCCCCTGACTTCATGGAGCACAAGGAAATGTGTGGAGCACATGAATACTCTGAGAGTGCAGGCGATCAGGGAAGCTGCAGAGATAGAGCTCAGACGTCAGCAAAGCCTTGAGAGGAGCAGAAGTTGGCCAGCCAGTCAAAGGGATGCAATGAAGAGGGGGCTGACAAGAGAGGCAAGACTGAAGGAACAGCTTCAACAAAGCTTCTGTATTAGGTTGACCATTTGCAACTGCCAACATTAGACCCTTTTTGCCATACCAAAATAAAAGGCAATTTCATATGGTTCAACTTAATAGGACTCAGACGACAATGACCTTAAATAGCAAAGGGGATCCACAGGAGCAAAAAGAATAAAAACTGACCCTGTCTGTACAGACTGCATGTCAGGAAGAGTGGAGATAACATTAACCTGAAAAGGAGGAAAATCAGCTTTGCCAAGAGTGATGAAATGTGTTTTCTACGTTTGATTTCCATTCAGACAGAATCACAAGTGTCTTTCTGTTCTCCTTATATTTGAATGTGCAGTCTGGTCCTTACAGAGAAGGTAAATGCACATGGGTTTCCCATCTTGGGCCACCAATCTTAGGGCTAGACAGGTCCTTAATATACTATCCTCTCATTTCAAAGATTAAAAACATAATGAGGCACAGGGTGAAGAGTCTTGCCCACTATCACACACATGTGACCCTCCAATAGGCTGTCTTGATCATGGAAAACTTCCAGAATGCATGTGTGTGGGAGAACTCCAATGACACAGTTCTATGGAGAGAGGGTAAAGGTCATTACAGGCCAGAGTCAAACCCTGATAGAAGTGAAGAAATAAAAAGTTGTAAGACAGAGAGGATGCTGACAGCATATTAGCTCAGCTGGAAGAGCAAAGAATACATATGATGAATTACTTCCTTTTATCAATCTTATCCTTGGACCCAGATTAATCTTTTCCTAGACTTGTTAGGCTGACCAAGATAATAAATCTTTCTCAGGTTTGGGAAGAATTAAAAGGCACATGATATATTTTTCCTGAGCTCATTCCCAGACCCATCATGCTGCTCCTCAAAGCTAATATTTTGGCATTTAATAACCCAGGGAAATTAGGCCATGTAGTTGACATTAGCCAATTTAAAACAAAACAAAAATACTAAGTAATATTTAAAGTTGGAGTTGTTTTGATCTCATAATTTCTCTCCTGGCATTTGAGTTAATTGAGTTAATTATACTCTGGACGAGAATTTCAGAAGCCTGTGTTCGGGGTGCGAGCAGCCTCCCTGCATCCCACACAGTTTGGTACCCTTGACTATCCAAGGTCCTAGTCTTTATCGAATGGTCCAGCGTGGTGTAGTGCCTGGGCCTTTGGAAGCACTGCTCAGGCCATTATAAACAAGAACTGTAGTGGGACTCTGGGGTTTGGGAGTAAAGAGTAAGATGAACTCTTACTGGAGAAGGAGGGTGATAGCTAAGCGTGTCACACCAGGTTGGGGATCTTGCAGACACGCCCACCTTGGTGGACAGCCACAGCAAAGAAGGAACGAGGGCAGTGCCCCTGCAGTCTTCCAACACCGCATCATTCCCCTGCCTCTGCCTGCTGGGACAACACAAACCGGTGGCCTGTGTGGTGTTTCTTGTCTCAACAACCCACATTTACATGTAAGTTACTGAGTTACTTACTTCTGAACTAAGTCACCAATCACCACACTAACCCTAAGCCATCAGGCAGAACTGGAAGATGATAAAAAGTCAACAAAATGAACAGCCAAAACATTATCCCCTAGAAGGGGATGACCTAGTTTTGAGTTATCACCCTGAAAATAAAAAGATAACAGCCCAGAGATAATGACTTGCTGAGGTCCCAGAACTAGTAAGCACAGGATTGCCCTCAACTTGTCTTTCACGGACTGGCTACGACTCCTGGACCTTCCATCGGCACACAGTGCACCACTCACATCGCCAAGAAAGCTCTCCTCCAACCCCTCCTGCTGTTTCATGACTTTGTACTTGTCTTCCTGAAAGATACTGCATGCATCTTACAAGTATTTCAATTTGGTGTAATTCAAGACACATTTACTGGGGGACTTTAAGTGATAGACCTCGTGCACGTATTAAGCCCTCAGTCAACAACTGTTCAACTTGTCTATGTATGGGAGGCACTTCTAGCATCAGGACTTGAGAGAAGAGAGAATGGGAGGCTGGGGGATGGGAAAATGGCTGTGCTATTCCCCTAGTCATGATGTAATTCGGTCCTGAAGGAGGATTGTGGTGCTGGTGATAGAGATGGAAGTCATAGGAAAAAATGTGGAATGCATTAGAGAGTAAAATTGGATGTGAGGAGAGGAAACAAAGGAAGGAATGATAGAAAATTATATCTTACAACATTTCAAATGCGAGGCACCCATCAGACACACATTGAGAGAAGCCCAACAAAGAAGGCAAAATGCACAGGTGGGACTCAGGCAGGCCCCAAGGTCAGAGTCTGCAGGGAGGGGAAGGTTTATGCTGTGCAAGGGTGGGGGTCTTGCCTTTCTAGAAGTTAGCACATCTCTCTGCTAAAATTCTCCTACTGCTCTGGATTATTTGAACTAGACACAGGACTGGCAAAGATAGGAAAAGCAGAAAAATGAGCAGGCCAAGACCAGCAGCCCACACAGGCTACCCCAGCCTTTGCCCTTGTGCTCAGCCAGCATTCCTCACACTCTTCCTTACAAATGCCCTGTTTTTGGATAAGATGAAAAACACTGGGCATATCAGCCACACCCATGTTTCTATTAGTGGCACACACGCACGCCTGATGATGCGCATTTTCCAATGATACTGACAGTTGCTACATCATCCACCTAAACCTCTTCCTTCCATTAGTTGTCCATTTTCCCATCATTGCCTCATTCCTCAGCCCCCAATACCAACACCCTTGTACACTATTCTCCTCAAAGCTCTCTTATCTATCCATATCCCCAATAAGTTATAGCAAAAACTGAGTTTTATAAAACAAAAATTTTAAAAAATGATTCATGTCACAAAGGAAAAATATGCTTGAAATAGACTTTGGCTTTGTAAATATTCTGCATATGTTAGAACTACTCCCTAAATGTGGCAGGGATCTCTATTTGATAGACCTGTAACTCAGTCTCATTTTAAATATTTGTAAAATTTCCACTAGAACATGCAACAATGACTGGTGGCAATGATGATCAAAATAGAAGCAAGGAAATTGGATAGAAGCAGCAGACCACTAAGGCCACCCAAGCGGGGAAGCCAAACCACAGAGGAGCAGGAAACTCCAGGGACAGAGCCCTCTGGAAAACCTTCTGCTGCCTCTTTTCCAGGACAGAAATGCAGTCGTGTGGTGGTTTATCTTATCATGAAAGGGGTGCCAGCCCGAATACTGGAAGGGCAGGGGTTTTGTACGCTGCTGCCCCAGCACCACAGTTTACCACAAACAACCATCAGTATGCTGGAACTCAACACACACGGTCTTCTAGATGATTCCAAACCCGCAATAAGTTCGCCAATAACATCCCATTACTGTTACCAGAACGGTGAGGGCCTTGTGGGTATGAACTTGAAATTTGAAATCCTTATGGCCTATGACTTTAGCAGGTCTCCTCCGGTGCACTACTTAGCATTTCCTGTCTGATCCATCACACCTTCTGTCTCACAGCTACAGTGAAGAATTTAAGCCCATGCCATTCCTTGGCTTAGAACTACATGAAGATAAAGAGATTTCCCTACAGAATGATTTCCACCACTGCAGCCCCTAGTAAGAGCCCAGTAATGGGACCCAGTAATGGGTTTCTCATCTGAACCCAATCAGTTTAAAGGGCATCATCCAGGGCTGCGATGTATTCCATATGTCCTCCACCCCGAGATCCTGAGGCCTCAGCCCCAAACCAAAATCATATTACTACCACTGTTGTCGTTGTTGTTTAACATCAGTTCTTTTTTCACAAGAGCGGCACAGTCATCACATTAGCATCTTATCACCTGGAGCCCAGTCTCTGTTCACTGCAGAGACTAGAAATAGAGGTGAGCTGGAGAAACACATTGGCATGGTTGCAGCCCCGGCATCATTTGTCCACCCAACCCATTCACCCACCCTTCCCATCCAAAGGAAGGGATTGGCCAGAGGACCATGTAAGATTTGGTTGACAGAGCTGACCTTGTACATAGCAATAACAGTTACTTAGTGCAGCAGAAACAGGGAGAGCTGACTCTCTGAACTCTGGGAATGGTGGTGCTCACCCGTCAGGCCTTAGCAGGGAATGCTCCCAGGAAGATGAGCCAGAGTGCTCACTCGGGAAGAAAATGTGCAAGATGGGGAAACATGAGTCTGTGCCTGTTGGAGGACTTTCCAAAAAGAGGATAATCAACGAGGTGATTCCTGGAGGGCAGTGGTCCACTTACAGCACTACCCCACTGTTTCTAAAATTCCAAGCACACAGCACCTTCCCCACCTGACCCTTACTCTAGCACAGGATTCCCCAACCTCCATCCTCATCTGTTTGCATTACCACCTGAGCTCTGCCTCCTGTCTCCTCCCCATCCCCAACCCCGGTCTGTGGGAAAACTGTCTTCCATTAAAACCAGTCCCTGATGCCAAAAAGGTTGCAGACCACTGCTCCAGCCCACTCAGGCCAACTTTATAGGCCCATCAGTGTGCTTGTGCATTTCAAATTATCTTACAGTAACCTGGGCAAAAAGGCCATGGAAGGTGAATTGTCTGCCTGTATAAAGGTGGCAGACATTTTTCAGAGCTCTAAAGAGCAGACCCAAACTTTGGGATGAGCTTTGCGCCCCCCACACATTTGCAACTACTATCTAGGCTCAGTGTGGCTCAGAATGGATGCTTCTGTGAAGCCTGGTGCTCTGGAAGCATGCCTGTGGGGTGTACTGCTTAAACCCGAAATGAGCAGGTTTCCCAATGCACTAAAAAATGTAAGCATACAGACTTTTCTTCTCCCATAAATTTCTGTCCCCAATGCCTATTACCACTTGCCTATTAGCCAGAGCTAGCATAAGGCAAAATAAATGAATGAGTAGAAACTATTAATGAGAAAAGTGAGACATAAATACTCAGGTATCCTCAACAGCTTGCTTTCTTGTGGCCCAGACTGCTTGTGTTTGTAGTTTAATCTGGTCATTTGTTTGCAGGAGAAATTGTTCCTAGCTCATTTGAAGGACTTCAATTGACCATATTTTATGGCATTCTGAAAAAAAACCTCACAACTCTCAAGGTCTCAGACCCTGAACCTGGTTGGACTCTGGGACAAGGGATTTTGAGCCAAGTCTGGTCCTCATCCTGGGCAAGTTCTTGTTAACTGACCTGACCTCTCCAAGCCTCAGTTTCCACATCAGTAAAGTGGGAATAACACTAAGCACCCCACAGGGGAACACTCTGAGAACTACACATGATCACGTATTCAATGGGCCAGGTGTGAGGTAGGCCCTCAGTACATGTTGGTGACTGTTATTCTCAGGACTAAGTAGACATCTGTTTTAAGTGTGCCTAGCCGGGCTCCTGCATTTGCAAGGTGATCCACACATGCCTTCCTTTCCCTTCCCCTGCGACCATGCTTCGAATTTCAGCTTCCCAGAGGGCTGTTACTGCACAGCTTCTCTGCCCTCAGACCTCACTGAGCTCCAGAAGATTCTTCCATCTCTGCTTATCACCGCTTGGTTCCAGGGCAGTGTGTAAGCTCCTGAACAGAGCCGCCAACCAGGCAACCAACCGGCAACAGCCGCAAACAGCCCCCAGAATGACCCAGGGAGCTGCGGCAGGCGAAATGAAGCCAGAGTGAAAAGGTATCTCCACACCTGCAGCCAAAGAGGGTCTCTCCTGCTCAGATCAAATCCTGCTGTTTCCTCAGAGGGAGCCCAGAGCTCTGTCATATGTGGCCCACCCAGGCCCCAGGGTCACCCCCTCACAGCTTTGCCTGGATCAGACCCAGGAGTTTTAATCAAATGCAAAAAAAAAGAGAGAGAGAGAGAGAGAGGAGAAAGCAAATAGTTCTCCCTTGAACAAAGAACAAGTGCTCCCCACCAGGGAGAGCGAAGCCTTGGAGGAGCGCAGGCCCAGTGCTTCATCACAAGACCTTAATCAGCTGGCAGCAGAGCAGAGACTGGAAGGCTTTTCTTGAAGAGAGAAGAAAGGCTGGCTGGGCAGGAGTACTGGGCCCCAGCCCCCTCCCCAAAGTGGCTCTATTTTTGGCTTCCTTAAGGTGAATTTAATTGTTTAAACAAGATTAAACAAGCATGGAATTTGAGAGGGAGAAGGAAGACTTCTTTTTTTAAAGCAAGGGAATTTTTCTTCCCTAAAGATCCAAAACAAATCTGAACTCTAAGAACAGTGTTGGCTCTTAGTAACTCAAAAAATAAAATCATCCAGGCTGAAAGGGTCCAAAGGAAATTAATTTCCTGGGGTCAATGTAATACAGAAGAATCACAAAGAAACAATGAACCCAGAGTCACCAACTTCACTTTGTCTTAGAAAAGAGAAGCATAGAAAGCTCTCCAGCCCTAACATGTTTCTCCTTGGAACACCAGCATCAGACACTGTGAAACAAGAAAACCCAGCACATCTGTGAGAGCCTGAGGCCCTCACAACAGAGCCACACAGATTGATGCAGGGTCAGACTCCTGATTCATGCGTCCATTCATTCAGTCTCTCAACAAGCGTTTTGTGGACATCTACCCTGTGCTGCCGGGTACCATGCTAGGCATTGGAGCTACAACCAGGAACCAGACAGAAATGATGCCTTCCTTCAAGGCGCTTGAAGACTCTGTGGCAGGAGGACTCTAAGCCTGATCATTAAATTAGGTACCATGTAAACAGATAGAAAACACAATTGCTTCCACCCGGCAGGGCCATGGGGGTAACAGACTGCTTCAGAGAAGAGGTGACCATTTTCTCTGGACCTTAAAGAAGTCGTAGGAGTTCTTTAAGAAGAATAGGATGATGCTCATTATCTTTAAAAAGAGGTGTGGTTTCACAACACAGAGACTGAGGAATTTCCCATGAAGAATAAACTTCATTAATGAAGCTAAAGAATGCCTCACTTTTACAACACTTTCTTTAAAAAAAAAAGTACAGCCCAGCCAAAACTGCACACTAACTATGAGAGGGGGCACCACCCTCTGCGTGTATGTTGCGTCTGTGAGAAGTACGCTGCCGGGTGCGTGCCTCAGCACGTCAGTCTGAGCTGAGCACTCATAGGACACCATGTGGTGTGATCTGGGGGCCCCACCCGTCCCACCAAAATGTGCCCACCACATATATTACTCAAAAGGCATTAAAAACAATTGTTAACATGCAACTATATCAATAGGAGAATAATACTCTCAGTATTTGGTATTAGTGTTTTAGCTGAAGTTATTTAAGATTGTATTGGCTACCATTTTCAGAAGTAAGGAAAGATTGAATTTGCCACAGCTGAAGGTTGTATGTGTGCAAGGGGAGTGTAAGGGGAGTGTGAGGGGGAGGGTGGGGTAGTAAGAGAAATACTGGATGCATCTAAAGGGAATGACAGGAGCCTGGTAATAGGACTGGCCCAAGCCTAGGGGCCTCTGGGCAGCACAGCTCCTAAGGCACCCGCAGGCTCTGCCAGACAACAGGAGCTTACGCAGCTGATGACAGAGAACTTGTCTGAAGTGCAGCCACACTTTGCCCAACCTCCAGTGAAGCACACGGCGAGAGTGCCCTCTAGTGGGAGAAACGAGCTCTCACCACCCCTCGGGTCTGCATCAGCATGGATTTAAACCTGTCATTCATTCAACAATTATTGGTTCAATTTCCACTACATGCTAAACACAATGACAGACACTGGGGAGACATGTAAATAAGACATGATCACTCTCTCAAGAGGGGTCCAGGCTGGCGAGGAAGTCAGTCAGACAAGTCATGGTAGGTATGTGTGCGTCAAGGATGGTGGGCATGCAGAGGCAGGAGTGGTGAGCGAGAGAAGTCTTCCCAAGAGAGGTGCCTCTCAAGCTGAGATGTTTGCCAAACAGATAAGTGGGATCTAGGTCTTCCAGACAGAAGAGCCCAAACTGGAGGTGTTCTAGTCCCAGTGGGGACAGAGAAGGTGGGGGTCATTGCCAGAGAGGAAGCTGAAGAGGGGTAAATAGGGTCTGATCAGGGAGGGTTTAGCCCTCATCCTAAAGGTGATAGAAGCCAGAGAGGAATAAAACAATTATGCAGACTTAAAAGGATTACTCTGATAAGGGAGCAGAAGCTGAACTGTAAGCAAAACACAAGGGCCTGAGTGGAGGGTCAAGATGTAGAAATGGCAAGGAGGAAGAGAGGTGAAGGAAAGCCCTTGGTTACAGATTGGGGGTGGGGAGTAAAGAAGGGAGAGGAGTCGAGACTAATTCCCATCTGCAGACTTGGGAGGCCAGCTTGGCTGTGATGTCTTTCATCAAACCAGAAATAAAGGGAAGGAGCAGATTAGGAGGAAAGGGGGTGAGTTCAAGTCTGAACATGTAGAACTGGATGTTCCTGAGGGTCAATTTGAGAGGAAACTCTGGGAGGTAACTGGGAATTGACTATTTAGTCTGCAGTGCTGGGAACTGACTTGGGGTTTGGAAGTAATCTATGGCACTGGAAGGGAAAATATCTCTTAAGGTGACCAGTCAGCATGAAGAGAGAAAAGAACTGAGGACAGACCCTTGGGGAAAGCTAATATTCAGGGGAAAGCAGAAGAGCTGCCCTCCAGAGAAACAGAAAGGAAAAACTGAGGTGAGAAGAGAACCAGAAAAGAACTAAAGCCACAGAAGACAGAGCTTCAAGAAGGGTGTGATAACTTTTGTCCAAGGGACCAAGGCTATAAGTCTTGCAAGGAGTTGAAGAGGATACGGAGCTGAGAGGAGTACAGGCTAGGTGGCCTTAGAGACACCTAAC
Source organism: Anoura caudifer (assembly GCA_004027475.1). Taxonomy (NCBI): domain Eukaryota; kingdom Metazoa; phylum Chordata; class Mammalia; order Chiroptera; family Phyllostomidae; genus Anoura; species Anoura caudifer. The sequence continues at coordinate 176,508 of PVKU01000286.1, read as the reverse complement.
TTTACAGTCTCTCCAACTGGATTCTGAAAATATCCTTCTTCTGTCCTTCTACCACTCAGCATCCAGGAATACCCAGGCACAGAATTTGATAATACCCATCATGGGATTGCGATAAGGATTCAAGAAAATCGTTTATGCAGAGTGCTTAGAAAACTGCCCACCACACCGTAGGCACTCAAAGCTGGCTCCTCCCCCTGTGATACATAATTAGGAAAGTATAGCATAGAGGATACAGACCCACATTAGATTAGCTGGTGTGTAGGCTGACCAAGTCATGGCTCCCTCACTGAGCTGGGTAACTAAGAGTGGGCTCAGGTCATGTGGACAGAATCTCCACCAAGTGAGCATTGCGGTCAGGTGGTTCATGGGTTCAGCTAGGGGTCAGACATTGGATCCTGAGATTTAGATCCATTATTAACCTCGGTGGCTCATCACAACAGTGGTGTGAGGTAGGTATTACTATTATTCCCTATTTACAGATGAGGACGAGGGACCTACAAAGATTATGTAGTTCTCCTGATGCCGCACATTCTTTCTCAGGAAATACAGTGTGCTTTTAAAAACTATGTCATCTCCAATGTCCCTTTTGAAGATTTAGGAAGACCAGACAGGAGCGCACACACGCACGCACACACACACACTAACTGTACTAGACAGCAGCCACTCTGAGCCAAAGCCCAATATGTTCTTTAACTCCGCCAGTAGATTGTTATCTTGTCCTTAAAACGCTGCTCAAGGCTTCGGTTTTTCCACCTGGAAATGGCATGAAATAGTCCTGTGCCTCCCACCCCCCTCTAGGGAATGGCCCCAAGGAGACCCGGATTGACCAGATCTGCCTGGGTTGTCTGCTTGGACAGAGCACAGGCCTGGTCCTCTTTCTCCCTTCAAGGGATGTGCACATTCAGAAGTTCAGACCAGCATGGCATCTCCCTAATCATATTACTCACTTTTGAGGCCTCGAACAAATGGGAACATAGGGGTTTTGATGATGTGCCCCACAATGAGCAGCAAGTAAATTAAAGCTCAATTTCAATGAAAAACTTTCAAAGGGAAAGATAGTAGGCCAATTGGCCAGGTTTCGATTAAATTCCAGTGAGGTCTGTAAATTCCATATGGATATTGGGACCTGGGTTCTTTACTCTGCCTTTATCCCTAACCTGATTTTAATTTAGCCCCAAGTCCAAGTTCTGAATCCAAACAAAGATGGTGGAAACATCTTTATTGGATGGAGTGTAAAGAAATCTCTCTATGGGGGTCCTCTGAAACATCTCATACCTGAAGTGTATTAATCTCATATTGTCTTCATCTCACCCACCAGGTCTCTCCTTTCCTCTCTCCCACCTGAACTGTCTGCCCCTTGCCCCCTCTTCCGCTACACTACCGTCTACACTCTACACACACGTGTACACACACCCCTCTAGCTCTTCCAAGCTGTCCAAAGGAGTGCCTCTCCCTAAAGTTAACTCACCACATCAGCCTGCAGAAGCAAACTCATGTGCCTGGAATGTTTTCTGACCACCTCTTAGCCACACCCATCCCTTCCTCAGTCTACCTGATCCTGAAAATTCACTGTTTCTGGAAGGTCTTCTTAAGATTAATAACATAGAAGCAATTTCCTCTGTCTCACCCCACCTCAATCTGTATCTTCATGCTGTTCCCATAAGCTATTCTCTTAACTCAGTTATTCACTCATCTCTCTTCCTTACCTCCAAAATGCACTTAACCTTTGTGTACATCTGATGTCTAGTTTCTACTGGCAAGTTACATAATGTTCTGATGCCTTCCTGGGTTGCGTGTCCAAGCTTATCTCTCTGCATTGCAAGGAGAGTAAGTTCTCTGTGCAGCACCTGATAGGCATTAAGAAGGAGTTTTCAGAGATGAAAACAATGATCACATTCAACAATTATTTAGTGAGCTCCTCCTATTTGTTCATTTGTTGCGTTGACCTGATTGGGGTTGGGATTATGAGAGAGCCATTAAAAACTACAAAGCATAGTCCTGACAAGAATATAACACCAATTCCTCATTTCGTTCCTAAGTCAGAGTTTAGGAAGTCTTTTTCAAACATTGGCATTTGATTCCTGTCCCTTTAAGATAGGCAGGTCAGATGTCATTTTTTCCCACCAGACAGATGAAGAAATAGAAGTTCAGAGATGTCAATGGCTTGCCAAAGATCACACAGGACCAAATGCCAGAGCAGGGACTCCTGACCCCAGATCCAGGATTCAGAGAGGCAAAGGAAGAAACACACCCAAACACAAACACACACCTCTAGGGGCAATGATCAAAACTGTAGGTGATAAGTGCCAGAAAGATATGTACAAATGACATATGTACAAATGACACGTGTTGAAGGTATTCAAAGAACTACGATGAAATAGAATCAGCCACCATGATGAGTCTCAGGGCAGACAGAAATGGCCTCTGGGGACAGCACTGAGTTGCTGTCCTTCTGGCCACACGTCCTCTGCTCTTGGACAGCAGCACACTGCCCACGTCGGACATGGAAGCCAGCATTAATATTCTTCAATAAATCATTTCCTGAGCATGACTATGAGGAAATAGCTTGACTTTAAATGACATCTACATCCTGAGGGCAACCAAAATGAGTGGTTTCTGCTGCCGTGCCTAGGAGGGAGGGTTTGCTTTCCTTCTTGCTCCATCCACGTCCCTTCACTAGGCACCCACACAGCCCAGCTGCTCCACACTCACAAAACTTCCACGTTTCAACGAGTCTGCAAATACGTTTAAGTTAAGATATACATATGTGTACATATGAAAATTCCGCTGATCTTCGATCTGCAGGTCTCTAAGAAGTTTGTTAGGCTAACAAATGTCTTTTGTTTGCATAAAACAGAGACCGACCCATGTTTTTTCTCACCATGGGGGTTTCTTGACAGATATGGTCCGTGGACCCAGAGAAGATGGGAAGCCCTGCACTGGGGGCAGGAGTAGCCCCTGGAGGTTGGTCCTGGATCCACCCTGACCCTGGGTCCCTCCACAGCAGAGTTTGTGCATCTTCCACATAGTGTTCCACTGTCCACATGACTTAACTGCCTTCCGTGCCTTCCTCTGTTCTCACCGCTGAGCGGCTCTCTGAAGCCCAACACTAGCAGTAGGTTGTCTCTACTCCCAAGCAAACCAGACATCAGAGCTCCTGCTTAGCAGAGCGCCAGCCCCTCTCAAATGCTGGCCGGCCTGTGTCCAGGTACCTCATTCTCTCATTTAGAGAGAATCTCATTCGACCTGGCTCACCTTTTCAAAAAGGCCAAGTCACTGAAGGGGCTGTAGGCTAGCTACACTTTGGGCAGCTGCCCTGTCCAATCAGGGACCAGCCTCAAGTCCACTCAGACTCATCTCAGGCAAGGCCGGGCTCTTTTCACTTCACAACTGGGACTCGGCATCGCCTCTCCGCTGAATCCCTGCTTCCTGCCCTGGGTCAGAATTTAAACCCCTGCTCCGGTTCCCCAGGGCCCTCAGGCTGCAGGTGACTGAGCCCTCAGCCACCCCAGGTCTAGAGGGTCTGAAGAAAGGGTTGTCTTGTCCTTTAGATTACACCCCTTAGAAGCCACATGGAAAATCAAGCCGAGTCCAGAAGAAAAGGGGCTCAGGAACACAGTAAGAAAGGAATGTCTGGGGAGGGGAGGAGGGAGGCAAAGAGGGGGCCATCCTGGGAAGTCTTGAGCTCAGTCTGTAAGCTGGGCCTGGGTGCTGGGCCTGGTCCCGGTTGCTCCTCCAGCTGTGTGCCCTCGGGAGTCTCAGCAGCAGCAAGCCACTCATCAGCCCTTCCTCCCTCTCAGCATGACTGCAGCAGTCAAATGTAACTGTACATCTAGGACGGGTGTCCTCAGCGCCCTCATCATCACTGCGAGGCAGACCATTGTGCTGGTGTGGCTCGGGGCCCCCTGGGCCTCCCCCATCCAGGACAGACACACTCATCCAGACAAACTTGTTGGAAACACAGACAGTGGGGAGAAATCAAAACAAGATACAAACACTCATGTGTGTATATATCATGTATCAAATGCAGCTAAGTGGTTGTTTATTTTAAAATGCAGGGCTGTTTACAGAGTGGAGCCCATGCCCTAAGCACACAACTGACTTGAAATGCAGAGAAAGGAATAATAATAAGGTGCCATCCAAGTTCCAGGTGCTGTATATGCATTGCTTCATTTATTTCTTAGAGCAGCCTCGATATTACTGTTTTTGGCAGAGAAGAAAACTGAGCATGCAGAACTGGGACTTGAACCCAGGTCCACTGGACTCAAAAGCTGATAGGTGTCCACTCCAAAGAGCTTCCCCAGCAGCTCAGGTCAGAAAGCCCATGGTTATCCAGGCCAACCTCCCTTCAGAGCAGTCCGTGAAAGCACAGCTGTCTTCTCTGGTGACGGGCAGCACAAACCAAGCTTGGACACCTGGGGCCATTAGAAAGGGCGCTGTCTGTGAGTTTGCTGTCTTTTTACTGTCCTATTTTTTATCTTCTTTTTCTTAGATAAGTCCCTTTAACACTTCATATAATCAGGGCTTGGTGATGATGAACTCCTTTAACTTGACCTTATCTGAGAAGTGCTTTATCTTCCCTTCCATTCTAAATGAAAGCTTTTCTGGATAGAGCAATCTTGGATGTAGGTCCCTGACTTTCATGACTGGGAATACTTCTTTCCAGTAAAAACACAGCAAACTCACAGATACTAACAACCACACCTAAAACAAAAGCAAACTAAGCAAACATCTAGACCAGGAGCAGGAACACAGAAATGGAGATCACATGGAGGGTTAGCAACAGGGAAGTGGGGGGGGGGGGAGGTACAGAGAATAAGCAGCATAGATGGTGGGTAGAAAATAGATAGGGGGAGGGCAGGAATAGTGTAGTAAAAGTAGAAGCTAAAGAACTTATGAAACATGGACATGAACTAAAGGGGGGAATGTGGGTGGGAGGGGTTGTGAAGGGTGGAGGGGAATGATGGGGGAGAAATGGGACAACTGTAATAGCATAATCAATAAATATCATTAAAAAAAAAGAAAGGGAGCTGTCCACCAGCATTGTGGAGAGACCCCATTCGCTCCTAGGGAAGTAACCCTGGGACAGTCTTCCTCGACACTCTCATAGAAAGGGACACACATCGGTGCCCAGAGCAACCCTAACAACCCAACTGATTGTCACAATCTTCATTCAAATACTGAGGAGTGTATTCTGATTTAAGAATGTCCCTGCATTCTAAGGAGCAAAAACACCAGTGACACAAATGCTCGAACAAAAGGCACATGGGAGGCACGTGGACCAGCATGACAGGACCTGACAGTCTCATGAACCAAGGGTTGGTGACTTGGAACTCAGTCTCCATTCAGTGTGTCGGTGGGACAGAGCCACCCTCATTCATAAACTGGGCTTCAGGCCTTTTCAAAGTCCCCAGCCCAAGCGCTGTTTCCTCCCCATGGAAGTAGGTGTCCTGAGGTCGGAACATGAGCCTGGTGGAGAGGAAGCTGCAAAGTGGGACTCCGAGAGGATGTAGGAAAAACTAAAGGAGCTTCTGAGGGGCAGCTGGTGGCACTTCATGCCAGATGCAGCTGCGTGTGGCGTGTCACTGCTGTTTATCATCAAGTCCATTTTTGTGGAGTTGGCTTGTTTTGGCTCAGTAGGCCAACACCTCATGCTTCCCGAATATGTGGAAAATAATGAAAATGGCTCGAATAACTAGGGTAACTTTTTACCACAGCTTCCCCTGAGAAGATGTTTGGAACTGACAGAGGATGGACAGATAGGAAAACAGTGAGGGTCCATTCGGAACCAAGCCACAGGAAAACCCATCCCCTCCAAGAACCTGGCAGGCCCACTGGGCCCCAAGCCTGCTCCCCTTGAGTGACCCAGGCAGAGGAAATTTCCATCAAGACAGGGCCTGACTCAACCTCTCCCAAGCAAACCAGACACCAGCCACCAAACTGCCAGCACAAGAGTTTCCATCATGAGAAGCTTCCAGGAAAGCCCCATAAAACCTTTACTGTAAACTCAATAAACTGAATTTCAAACATGGTGGCTGGGCTGGGGAAGCCTGGAGATACACCACCACCCCACCCCTCTCTGCCATCCTTGCACACCCAGAGGTAGGCCATTCCCACAGAAACACAGCCCCCACCCGACCCCCGGTACCAGTCCTCCCTCCCTAAGTCAGCTCTACATGCATGCCCCACCACACAGAGGAGCCATGTCCACAGAACCTCCAGAAGATGCTCAGCCCTCACTCACAGGATATGAAAAACAAGGCTCTGACCCCCTGGAGCACACCCAGGTACTGCAGGGACTCAGCTCCTTGACATCTGTCAGAGCCCCGCTCCTGCCCCTTTTATGCCCCACACCACTAGTCCAGTCAAGGGACACCCTGCCATCTAAGACTATCAAAAGTTAGTATACCACCACACCCTTCCCCCAAACATTCTATCTAAATCCAAAGACAGCTGGTCCAGGGTGGCCAAGTCACAGCATTTCCTTGTCCTGGTCAGAAACCTCACCCTGACCCTCAGCTGAAAGCCACATACCCCCACCCCAGCTCTGAGACCATGATTCTCCTACCCATGTGACTATCACCCATACCTTTCACTCCCTCACCCAAACCATGGCCTCACTCTGCCCTCCCAAGGCTGGGCCCTGCAGGGGCGCAAAGAGGCTTGTCAAGTGCCTGATGGTGGCCACCAACCTGGGCTCTGTGCAGAGACGCAGAGGCAGACACAGGCCTTAGCCTTCTGGACCCTGTGCTCAGCTCACGTCACCAGGGCAAAGTGGGTACGGAAAGGTCATGGCAAACAGTCTGTGCAGGAAAACGTGGCAGAATGGACTGAGCAGGTGATGGCCTCATTGACGGGAGTGAGGAAGTTCGTGTTTGATCCAAAAGTCTAGCCCCTCAAAACTCTGGAATGGGGAAGGACTTAGACTTCAGACATCATCCAGTTCCATACTTGCATTGTACAGATGGGGAAACTGAGGCACAGAGGAAGGGCAGTGACTTGCCCAAGGCCATGCATTCATTCTTTTACACAGTCTGGAAGCCAGCTATGGCCCAGGCACAGTGCCACAGAAAGCCAGGCTCCTGACTCCAGAGCACTCACTCCCCAGCACTTCCTGCTTCTAAGATAACCACAGCAGGGACCCACAGGGTGTCTGAGGCATGAGGTTGTGGGGCAGGCTGTGCGGACCCTGGAGTCACAGATGACTGAGGTCTGTGTGGCCCTAGGCACACATCTTCCCTCCCTGAACCCGAGTCTCCTCTTTTGTATAATAGGCCCAGCAGTATCTCATTTGCTGCTAGTGTCAAATGAGAGCATATGTAAAACTGTACACAAGGACAAGGTAGGAAGCGAGGGACAGATAACAGAGTAGATTAGCACTGGGAGGCTCAGACAACCCCAGCATCCACAAGGCAACAGACGCGTGTTCCAGACAGAGGACCAGCACGTGCCCACGTGCTGAATGAACCCTACCTGTCAGGAAGCTGAGACTCCCCGGCTTGGTCAGGTTCCCGGCCCCTGACAAGAGCAGGCAGAAAGTGAAAGGCACACATGCATTTCTCCTCCTGGGCTGATAGGGTTTCACATTCCTTCCCTGACTCTTCACAAGCGGAATCTTCCGCTGCAAGCCCCGTCTAGAAGATTTCCCGCCCCCACTCTGTGCAGACACTTGGGTTGTGGATATTTTCCACATTTTTTTAAATGCTTTTTTGGGAAACTATTTTCCTCCATCCCTGGACCAAGGACAAACGAGTCAGCGCTTGCCATTGTGAGTCCACAGAGCAGCCAGGCATTTGCCTGAAGGTTTTCAGGCACCGTTGCTGCCTGTACTTTTCCATGAATGGAAGGGAGGGGCAGCAGCTGGTGGCCTGGCAGCCTGGAGATTTTCCCAGCTGGCTTTGAGAAAGTCACTCCAACCTGATCCAGCTGTGGCAGGGGCCCCAGTGAATGTGAGGATTCAGGTGTTCAGACCTGATCTTAAAGCAGGTAGCCCTGCTTCCCCCAAAACCAGCTTTCTCTCCCTAATCTATCTGCCCACCAAGCACTTACCCTTATTTACATATCTTAATACCCCCAGCTGTAGGGCTGCTTAGCCTCACCATTGACTGTGCTCATATGTAGCCCAGCCCAATGAACCAGAATAACAATGAAGTAGGGTTTTGAGGGGATACAAGTTCTATGAAGAAGTGGTTAAACACGTGGAATTCCAGGCCTGACATTGCAGTTCACCTGGCTCTGCCATTTTCTAGCTGTTTTTTGTCTCTGAGCTTCAGTTTCTCCTCCAGTAAAAAGGATAATATGTGTTACCTCAGAGAACTGTTGGAAGGATGAATTAAAATGATGCATATAAAAAGCATTCACTGTGATACTGGTGTGCTGACGACTATAAACAGGTGAGGTCGGCTGGGGTGGACAGCTTATCCCACCCTCTCACGCCAGGATTACAGCCCAGTGGCGGTGGGCAGAAGAGGAAGATGAGAGGCCCATGGCGCAGCACAGGACAATCTCTCCCCTTTGTGAGCTGCACAGGAGGGCTGGTTTTTGTGTCTAAGGCCTGCAGGGAAAGAAGAGATGCCAGTTCCTTGAAGAACTCAGAGAAAGCGGGATCTTCAGCAAGCCCACGTGTGGCTCAAATGTAGCCTTCCCAAGTGACAACCTAAACCCGTGCCCTGGACACAACCCATTCTGCTGGTTAACTCCCCTGGAACTCCACTGGCTTCTTTCCACCCCCAACCCCATGCCTCTGGTTTTTTTCTCCACACAAATGTCCATTTTGTCCTATAAAACCTTGGCACAAAACTATCACATAACACTATATTTTTCTTAGATACTGGTGGACAAAATAATGAGTCCAGTGTGGTCATTCCGGTTACGGTATAAGACAAATGTTTATCAATGACTGAAAACTACATGTCAAGGTTACTATATTCCAAGGTTAACAATGATTATCTGTTGTCTGCAGGGGGGTGAGATTAGAGGTAATTTTCATTTTCTACTTCACTTCTGTGTTTTCCAAATGAGCAAATATGTAGGTTTTAGAAAATGAAAGCTAATTACAAATAAAACAAAATCTAATCATAAAAGATAATTTTTTTATAAAAACAAAGTTCATCACTGTTTAGTGGTATCATACATTCTCCTGCTGAAGTACTTTCAGTAGCTTCTCTTGGCGCATAAAATAAAACTCAAACTCCTCTTCCATGGCCTACAAGGCTAGACATGACCCAGGCCCTCTGCACAGCTCCAGCCCTGTCGCCTGCCATTCCTGTCCACAGCTCCAGCCTCAGTGGCCTCCTCCTTGGTAAGAACTGCAGCCCTGTGATAACAGTACCTACTTCACAGGACTGTGATGAAAATTACTTTTAAAAATACCTGGCACATGTTTCTCCATTATTATCATTTTCTGCATCGCAGCTTTGTACATGCTGTTCCCTCCACCCGAATGCACTTCACTCCATGCTTCACTTGGCTGCCTTCTCCCCCATTTTGGTCTTGGTTTACATGTCCCTTCCTCAGAGATGCCTTGCTGGTCACCTACTCTCAACTCTGCCTATCCTGTTACTCTCTCAGACTCACAGCATCCTACTCTTTTCCTCCAGAAGGTAAAACCAAAATTCCAAGAGCCCACAGGGGAGAATGCAGAGGCACATGGAACAACACCCAGGAAGTAGAACTGAGGTGCAATTATGGAACAGACTTCCAATATGAGTCCAGATAGATTTCAGAATTCCTACAGACCAGTGACCACTATATGCCACTTTTCCCCCTCTGTGTGAACCCACCATTGTATGTGAGCTATGTGAGGAGCATGAAACTTATCCCTTTAGTTCATGGTTCTTCAGATCGAGAGGAATTTATTCAAGTTGGTCCTTGAGGACCACACCTGCGTAGCCTCATTCATTTGAACCTGATTTAAACTAAGAGATCGGGAACTTTAAGCTGATGCCATAATGAAATAAATCTTGGAAGTCTGGGGGAAGGAGTGAGTGTAGTTGGCATACAAGAGGGATGTAAATTATTGTGGCCAGAGGGTGGACTGCAGCAGATGGTGTTTTTCAAAGACAGTTGCAACAGTATCTCACATCCCATATGTTCTTCTTACAATGTAATCTCGATATTCTTCCCATTGAGAAGTGGTGTCTTTGTCCCTTCCCCTTGGAACCTTTGCATCTGCTTCCACCAATATGGTAAGACAGAAGTGACACTATGATTTTCAAGGTTAAATCATAAAAAGTCCATGTACTATTGCCTTGCTCTTCAAGGACGCATGCTCGAACCCAGCCACCATGCTGTAAGAAAGTACAAACTATCCCACATGGAGAGGCCACAGGGAGAGGCAATATGTAGGGTTTCTGGCCAACAGCTCAGCTGACGTTCTAGCCAACAGCCAGCATCAACCACAAACCATGTGACTTCTGACATCTCCAGATAATTCTAGACCCCAGTTGTTGAGTCACCTCCCACTCTTCAGGTCTTCCCAGCTGAGTCCCCAGATGTTGCAGAGGAGAGAGACAAGCCATCCCTTCTATGACCTATCGTATTTCTGACCCATGGAAACTATGAAAGATAATGAAATTATTCTTACTGTTTTAAGCCACTAAGTTTGAGGGCGGTTTGTTATACTGCAATAGATAACCGGGACATATGTCTAGACAGCATGGTTTAGAGCCCTATACCTGGACATTTGAGTTATTTGTTTGCTTTTGTGGGCACTGCTGCTGTGAACATTCTTATACATTTCTACCAGTGCACATCTAAGACTGTCTTTTGGGTATATACTTAAGAGTAGAATTGCTGTGTAAATCTATAAGACAATGCCAAATTGGTTTTCAAAGAAGTTGTACTAGGTAACATTCCATCAACAAGGCTTAAGAAATCCCCTTGACCCCCAGGCTCTTACATGGGCTCTGCCCTGGACCTGGAATGCTCTCCCCGCAGGCAGCTGCATAATTCTGTCCTTCATATCTTTCTCAAGTGTCACTTTGTCAGTGAGGTGTACCCTGACCTGCTCCCCTTAAATTGAAAATTACTGCACTGTCCCTACCTTCATGCTCAACTGTCCTTGCCCTCCTCCATACCTCCCTTTCCCGCATACTATGTACCTAGTTAACCTCATACTTACCGCTGTGTGTCCATCTCCTCCCAGAAGAGTGCAAGCCACCGCAAGACCTGGCATTTTTTTCTTTTTATTCTCTGCTATAGCCTGAGCACCTAAAAGAGTGCCTACTGCAAATTAGGGTTGGATGAATTTTTATTAAATAAATGAATGAATGGCTATATCTTTTCCAGTTCCTTATATTGACAGACTTTGCAATATTTACCAATTAAACAGATAAATGTTAACTTGCTTGAATTTGTTTCCTTGATAATGAAAGAGGCTCAATACCTCTGCATGTGTTCATTAGCTACAATGTTTCCTTTCCTGTGAAACACCTGTTTGTGTCACTTATATTTCTGTTGAACTGCCATCTCTTTATTGAATTATAGAAGTCCTGTCTGTATAATCTTGAGACGGACCCTTTGCAAGTTATATGCAAATATCTTCTCCAAGTGTGCAACTTGTCTTTAAGATGTCTACTAAATAGAAATTCTTTATTTTAATATGATCGCTGTTATGGCAAATTCTTTTTATGCCTTGTTTAAGATTAAACTATTCTCACACCAGGGCATCAATCCTGGGAGCCAGTTCTTTCTAAAACATTCCTTTTAACAAAAAACTTGCTTTATTGACCACACAGAGACCTGTGCATGAAATTCAAGATATTACAAAGGACCTCCAGGCCCCTCCAGAGAGATAAGCCCACCCACCCCAGGTCCAGGCCCTTCTCTTTCATTCAGCCTCTCCACCTTCTCCCTCCAGCAATATAATGAGAGAGGCCATCAATCACTCCCTAAGAGCTGCCAGGTGGGCAAGAGGTAGGGGAGAGTGGAAAAGAGCCAGAGGGAAGGGGCTCCAGTTAGAAATACCAACCACCAGCAGTAGCCTTCCCCCTGCCAGAAGAACTGGGCAAGTCCCAACAGAAGATTCTGAGGGGCACTAAGGATTTGAAATGCAGCAAATGGATAATATTGGGGTGGGGGTAATATATTGGGTTGGCCAAAAAGTTTGTGTTTTTTTCCATATGATTGCTCTAGTAGCATTTAGCTGTATTTAACATCATTCAAAACAATTTTGTTAGATTATATTGTGACAGCTATCATATCAGCATGCATTTTTAAAAAACATCAAAATTGGTGAATTTTTGCGCAGCCATTTTAATCTTGAAGATGGAAGAAAATATGCAACATTTTGGGCATAGGATGCTTTATTATTTTAAGAAAGGTAAAAACACAAATGAAATGCAAAAAAAAAGATTTGTGCAGTGTATGGAGAAGATGCTGTGACTTATCAAATGTGTCATAAGTGGTTTGTGGAGTTTCTTGGCACTATTGACATTTTGGCCAAATAATTCCTTGCCTGTGGGGCTGTCTTATGCGTTGGAAGATGTTTAGCATCACCCCTGGCCTCTAACCACTAGAAGCCAACAGCAAGAGATAGCCAACATACTCAAATTATCCAAATCAATAAAGTTACCTGTGAAAATGAAAAATGTATCGTTTATTTTATGGAAAAAACTAAATGGACTTTTCAGCCAACCCAATATTAAGAACTCAAACTAAAGCAGAAGGAGCTACTCTTTTAAAGAAAGAAGCTCCCTTTCAGATGGACTCCGTGGAGGCAGGGGACAGTTGGGGACCTCTGTATCTCTAAGGAAACCATGTTAGTGTGATATGAAAGGTGACATGGGTTCCTGGAAACAAGCGGAGAGCAAAGGGCAGGAGACGGAGAAGGTAATGGGGTTGTTTGGGCCCAGAGGCTGTCCCATCACTAGTGTTCAGACCTTGAAGTTGTCAGTCACCGATCACAGGCTTCCAGAGACCTCCCTGGCTTCACAGCCCAAAGAAAAAAAACTTACTTTTCCTGTAAGGAGGAGAAAAGAGGAAACTTCAAAACATAAACACCAGAAGACGTCCCTGTCCGCCTTCCTAGGATTAACCGGGTTGCCGGTGTATAACCTCCAGGGATTCTCAGGTCCTGAGTTCCCCTGCACCGGATGAGTCACTAAATCTTATTTGAAGTGTTCAGACTTTGCCTCCAGTAAATATTTGGCTTTGACACTTTCTGTCATCTCTTCTAAGAAGAGAAGCAATAAGCAGAACTGCTGTCAGAGCTCGGGGCGTGGGAAAACCTCCTGCCTCCGGTCATCCTCCTCTGCACCGCCCTCCCCAGAACCCCAGAGAAACAACCTTATGCTGAGCACTAGACTGAGAGCATGAGAGTGGATTCTGGTCAAATTATTTCCCATCATGCACATGACAAAGTAGTTGGCTCCCTTGTTCTGAGATGGAGCATAGGCCAGGACATAGAAAGGCCACCAGGCAGAGACCGTGACCCTGGCCTGCCCTTTATCCTATATCAGGGGCTGAAGAAAAGTATTAAATGAACCACCATGTCCTGCAAGATGGCGTGAGACACCCAGAGGAAGCCCACTTAGCTCAGGGCAAACCCCTAGCCAGCAGGCATCCAGGCCTCTGTTTATGGGAACTTCCTCTCCAGGTTTCCCTGCCACTCACCAGCCCATCACCATCTCAGGAACCATGGTCCCCCGAGCAGGCAGACAGTCCTACTGGGTAACTCTCCAGGAAAGCGGGCCCACCCCCAAATGTTTCACAATGTGCTGAGCCCATGGGCCCTTGCATGGCTTACCCAGAGCATCTGAAGTAAGGGTGTGGGAGGAGGGGGGCACAATCCTGCCTTCAAGTCCAGTCTAAAAAAGAAATCATGGGTGACAACTCTCTTGATGTAAAAGGTGCTGTGGTCCCTGTTGTCAGGTCTGAAGCCTCCCCCAGAAAGTTTGTCAGTTCAGGGGAATCCCTGACAAGCAGACCAACCAGCATAAGGTTACTGGATTTTGTAAATGAAAACATCCAGTTAAACATCAAGTACAGATAGACAAGGAAGCTTTTTTTTTTTTAGTTCCATGTAATATTTGGGGCATACTTAAACTATAAAAATGATTCCTTATCTATCTGAAATTTAAATTTAACTGAACATCTTGCATTTTATTTGGCAATCAGAGAACAGAACGAAATCACAAGGCCCAAACCTAAGTCCAGAATATGGCAACGTGCAAGCAGGTAGAAATTTCAAAGCCAAGAGTCATACTGCTGAGGGGACAGAAAATAATGGGTGGCTCAGAGTGAGCAAGACTCTGCTGGGTCTGTGGCTGCCCAGGAATGCCCAGGTCGTCTGGAGTGCCTCAGACTCTGACCCATCACGCGGGCTGCTCCCTGATGCCTCCCTGCGTGGTAGGCAGTTTGGGACACAGAGACAGAAGTGCAGGGACTTTGCAGCCAGCTGTGTCCACTCAAGCCAGAGCTGAGGCAAAGCACACTGGGCAAGAGGACCATGGGCGGGCCCACAGCAGTGCCAAGATCTGGGGGAATGCAGATGGGTGCCCAAGGGACAGTGTGTGCTTTCAAAGTGAAGACTGATGGGACAGCTTCTCTGTTGCCAGGAAAGAAACCTCTGAGACTGCTGCTGCTAGGGGCGCTGCTAAGACCGGAACCTGAGAGCTGGAGAAACTGAAAAACAGGAAACCGGCGCAATCCAGGGCTACAGCCACAGACTCTGAAGGTCTGAGCTCCTGCAAAGTTGGGCAACTGAGGCCCAGAGTGAGGCTGCCTCTCCCTTACAGGCTGGCACCAGGAAGCTCCCAGGCAAGCAGGCTTCCACCCCCTCATACCCAGGACTCCCCAACACCTACACATGAAGCCCACATAGTGAGACAAGAAAGTAGTTCACCATGTCAGGAACTATTTTGAAATATCTAACCACTGTCCTCCATTCGACCTGATCAGCTAACTCAGAGTGCCTCCACCTCAGGGAGGCCAGCAGTTTCATTTTCTAAGAGGGGGCCAAGGTGCAATCTGCAGACAGGCAGTTTTTCAGAGACAGCTTGAGCAACCTCAGCTTCCATGGGCCTGAGGCTTGAGAATTGCCAACATAACCATTTCACTTCCTGGCACTCACCTTGCCCAGCCCAGGCCTTCCTCTTCCTCCTGTCTTCCTCAGTTTTAGAGATGAGGCTCCTGGTCCCAGGTGTCCTATTGTGGGGAGGGTTGAGAACTTCTGAGTGTCCCAGAACGTCTGGAGTCAGAGTAGCTGTCACCACTGCTGAGAAAGACCCAGTGCTGCCTGCTCTGAGGAGCGCTGAAGAGGACTTGAACAACCATCCCTACTACTATTACAACTATTTACCAAGCTCGAACTGTAGAGCAGGCCACATTTAGAACTTTATGCACTGCCTCGCTTCATGCGCAAACACCACCCTTGACCCCATTTTACAGACGAGGACCTGGCAGCCGCAGGCATCTGCCCATCTAGGCGGTTAACACTTAGGGGCAGAGACCAGGGAGACAAAATCTCAGCCATTGGAATTGACCTCCAGGTTAAAGCCCTGATTCTTTGGAGAACAGTGTCAGGACAAACAAAACTAAAGGCAGATTCCAGTGCTTGCAAAGCTTAGTTCTTTGGCAGCAGGGGGCGCCAATGTCTGCAAAAAGCTACTTGGCAGCAGAAAACCTAGACACCATTCCTGTGGAGTACAGATGCCAAAGGGAAGAAGTGGAAATGATCCCCTAGGGCCCTGCAGGTCCCAGAAAAAACTCAAAACAAAACTGGCCTGTGATGCAAGCAGCACAGGCCCAGATTTAGTGAGTGTTAGATCCCAGGTAAGCCTTCTTATCAGCTTCCCCAGAGCTCGGCAAATGTCCCTGGGGAAAACTAGCCTAGCCTTTGGGGTTCTTCTGGTTTCTCATGTGTCCTGCCAGCCCGGCCAGATAGCCACAACCTCCATGGTTCCTATTTCCCTAGGTCAAGGTCACATCCATGCTCAGAAAAGTAAAATAGCACCAGGGAAGAAAATGAACAGGGACAGGTTGGCCTAGAAAAGGATCTTCCTTCTCTACTTTAGTTCCCCTTGTACTTAGTACTCATTGTTTCCACTGCTCTCCATTGTCTTTCAAGGTACGATTTTTACACTGTAGCCAGTTTTCTTCCAGGTATTGTGGTGTTACAACAGTGAGTGTCCTGTTGCAACTTTCTATAGGCTACCCAGTTTCTCTCACTCAGCTTCTGCTTATTTGAGAAATGCTGCTGACATGGTAAACAGTAAGCGAAAGGGAGGGAGGGAGGGAGCCCATCAGCCAACAGGGTGCCCAGAGCATGGCAGGCACTTAGCACAGTATGACCTTTGGTCAGCCACCCAAGGGGTTTGCAATTGGGGCCCCATGGGTCCTAGTGAAAAGCACTGGCTTTGGTGTGGGGCTCCAATGAGGAAAATTAATGCTTGTCTCACAGGTAGTAAATGAAATACCACACACGAAGCCCTTAGCTCTGTGCCTGGCTCTTGGTAGGTACTCAGTGGTGACTAGTAATACATCTTATTTCATTTACTAGTTGAAATAAAAGCAAATAGGTGAAGGCATTACAGTAGTTGGAGAATGCCTATAAAAGGCCAAATATTATACTGGAAATCTGAAAGGTGTAAGGTAATGACAAATATTTCTTGCACTTTAAATCCATTTAGCAATTTTCCCAAGTGCTTAGACATTCATTATCTCTTCCCATTCTCACTTCCACCCAGTATTATACTGGGTGGATATCATCCCCATTTTAAAGATGAGGAAACTAAGATTTAACAAGGTTAAATGAATTAGCTAATGTCTACCCAGCTGCACAGAACCAGAAAAAGAATTCATCTTCACACCCCAGTTCCTGCCTTCAAGGCTGGTAGTCCTATGTGAAATGGGCACCCAGAGGAGAATGTAATCCGAGGTATAAGGTGGACATTCGGCAGGGAAAGCAGAGCCGGGGAAAGGCGTGATAGCAGAGGTGATGTTTATGCGTTGGATGAAGCCTCCTCAGTTGCCATTGCCCAGAACAGACCCGAGCCCGAAGAGAAGAGGAGAAACTCAGACATCCTGAGGAGAGGAAGACCAGGAGCACAGTTCATATCTCATGTGGTCTGATGACATCAGGCTGTGTTTTGTTTTGTTTTGTTTTTTTAAGTTTTCATTCCACAAAAATGTTTTGGAGTCTTATGACATAGCAAGTGCTATGTTAGATACTGGAATACAGACAGTGACAAAAATAAAGTTCTTATCCTCACAGACTTTTCAGCTAGTGAAGGAGACAATGATCAAATAAGCCATGCATGGATATGTCATTGCAGACTGAGGTAAGTGTTATGATGGGAAAGAACCAGATGGGTCAAGAGAGCCCCTAACTGAGGGTTAGAATTGGGAAGGTCATGGGAGGCCAATGCCAAGAGCCCTGCAGGCAGAGGCAGCATGCATGTGAACTCCCCACATGACAACATGTGGAACACTCTGGAAGGAAGAGAGGCCATCAAGGTGGAAGAGAGAAGGTGTGGTGGAGAGAGCACCAAGGACTGGGCCAGCGGAGCCTGCCGGCTGTGGTTGGAGCCTGGGTCTTATTCTCATGGAAGTGTGCAGCCACAAGATCTTTAAACACTGGAGCAGCAAGGAGAGCACTGAGAAGAGGGAGCAGAGAGTGGCCTTTGCAGGAGTTTTGATCATAAACAACAATGATGCAGTCTGGCTTACTTCAGAAAAAACTAAGTTATTGGGAGCAGATGTTGTAGCATCAGAAGAAAGGTTGAACAACTGGGCCTTGAGAAGGGCAGGAACAAAGGAATGCCACAGATTCTGGGAGTCGGCATGAAGGGACAGTCACTGCTGTCAGAATGAATGTGCCCCAGCCACTTCCCAGTTCTTGTGCTACTCCTCTCAGAACCCCATTACCCAGCCATAGACTCATGGGCTCAGCCTGGGTCAATACTCACTTCTCAACCTGATGACAACACACCTAGACCAACAGTCTCTCAACAAGACAGCTCCCAAGGGGTAGGGGTGTTCCAAAAAGGAAAATCACAAAGAAACTGGGGTGACATCCCCAAAGAAGTGGGGAGGGATTCTGGACCAAAAGAACAGAATCAGTTGTCTGCTGCAGATTCTGAAAGAAAGGCTGGAGGATGATAAGGACAACCAGGGTGCCTCGAGACAAGAGGTGGGCCACACAGGAGGTGTAGGAGGTGGGAAGTAGAGCTAAGAGCTACCAGATGGCACTCATGTCAGGTCCCACAGCACGTAACCCTCTCTCAGTCCTCATTCTCTGACGTAGCATTCCAAGAGATAAGGTAACCACTAAATAAATAAGCCACCAAGCATAGTGAGAGGTGGCAGAGGAAACTGAGAAGGGATTCGCTCATTCTACCAATAATTAATTATGTGTAAACACTCATCCAAGGATGAAGGCTGACTCTGAAGTGGTCCCCTGGTTTGGGAGGATGAAGGAATGGGTATTACCTACAGATGAGCTTTGGGATGCGCAAAACAAAAAGCCAGGGAAATAAGCCATGGACCTGCTGACGGACCTGTCGGCAGGAAGTACCTGAGATGGGTCAGGGCCAACTCTGCTCCTAAAGATCATCTGTTGAAATAATGTCATGGTTTCCCCACCTGGACAGGCAAGCTTTGCCCAAAATATGCTAAATCAATGCATAATTTCTCACAGGAAGAACATGTCAAATGTGGGTTGCCGTACCCTAGGAAACCCACAATTGTGGGTTTCAAAGTAAGCAGATATTGCAAAAGCACTAAAGATAACAAGTGCACAAGAGCTGGACACCGGGTGAGACGGCAAGCCCCTGCTTACCCTGGGCTATTTTGTTTTGCTGGAAGAGAGCTCCAGGTTCCTTGTGCCTTTTCAAGGCACTGGGGCTGATGGTTCCAAAGCTTTATTTTCCCTCCCTTTTCATGGAAGTCTCCTTCCACTGCATTTAGATGAAAATTTGGTGGCAAATTTCTCTGCTCCCTCTTCTCAGTGCAAAAGAGTGGCACTGAGTCTAAGGAAAGGAGCTAAGAGATGAAACTGCTGTATAATGTGTCAAATCTTCAAAACACCACAGCCGAAACCAAGAGATATCTGTTTTTGCAGAAAGGCGGTGGGAGAGATTGTGGCCATTTCCAATAGAACTTATCACTTCAATGTGAAGCAAGCTGACAAATTTACAATAAGAACTGAGACAGCTGGGAAAACTCCCTGATGAGTGCAATAGGGAAACTGAGGCAGGCAGCTGAACACTGTGTCCGAGCAATTTACAGCCAGGTACAGACTGTCACCAGGGCGAAGGCCCCAAGGGCGTGGCAGGGGGCAAAACTGGGATCACAAGGACCTCACTCCCAGGGTAACCTCTCCTCCCCTGGGCTTTCCTCCCTGGAGACGTCATCCAGGCCTCAGCTGTATTTCGGGTCCAGGCCCAGAAAAGCAGCAAAACCAGGTGGGCTATGCCAGAACTAACTGCAATGACTAAAGACTCCCTGCCTTGTCACTGACCAATCAGAGGAGACTATGACCCTGAAAGGGCACATCTGGGGAACTGGTGAATGTTCTATTAAACCCTCCCCGGAGAGCTCCCCTGAGATTCCCTCCTGCAAGAGAGAAAAGACTCAAGACAAAGGACCCAGGACCCGGTGAGTGCGTGCTCTCCCTCTGGGGAGCAGCCTGCACCATGCCCTTTCCTTTCCCTCCCCCCACACCCCACTTCTTTCTTCACAGGCACGCCTCTCCTGGACTCTGGCCATGGACAGCTGGCAGCGCATCCCAGGCTGATCCCCTGAACCCGTACCCATGGCCGGCTCCTTTCCTCCGACTTCCCAGTGAGCTCCCAGCCCAGCCTCTCCTGTTGCTGCTTCTATGCTAAACCTTCCTTGTTTCATTGTCCCCAGCCTTAATAAATGTATCCTCAGAGTCACCTGGACTCATGCTGTGAAACCTTTCCTACAGGAAGTCAAGAACCCACCCACTACAGCTAGCCCCAGGCAGACCCACTCTGGTAACAGAAGGGACAAATACGGGAACATGAGAGAAAAGCAGTGCAGGTTCCTTCAAAAGGAATTCTCTCTAATGTATCACAATATCTTCCTTACTGCTCTCTGCAGCTCAGGTCTCTTAAAGCACTTGGGGGAACTTATATGGACTCAACATGGCCTCCTTGAAATACAAGGTTTTGGTAGACATCTCTTTCAGAACCTCTGCAAGCTTCCCAAGACTGAAAGGTCATATCTGGTCACTTAGCATAGGGTCTTGCCCAGCTAACACCTGTTGCATGACTGTGTCCTCTTCACTATCCAGGGTTCTTATTGGTAAAACACATCATGTCATTCTTCTGATCCCCACAAACAAAATCCCAGTAACTTAACAGATGTAAAGAAACCTTCACAATTTTGGCTCCAAATGCCATTTCATTCCCCACCCCATCACCCCACCCCCATCTCCAATACACACTCCATGCTATAGCCACACCCAGCTTTTTGGCATTCCCTGAACTATCTCTGGTCCCGTTCCAGCCTCTCATTAAACATGCTCCCACCCTGTCTATTACACTCTAACTCAGTCCTTAAAATGGCAGTTCTTACCTGAAGCATTTCCAGCTCATCTAGGTCCCTTTTTGTATTCCACATCGTTCTACACATTTTTTATTGGAGCACTTGTCAGTGACATTATCATTTCTTGTTTATATAACTGTTACTTTCACTAGCCTGTAAGTTTCCCATGAGTAGGTATTTTATTCAGTATCCCCAGTGCCTAGCACAGTATCTGGCACATAATGGGTACGCAGCATTTGGTGAATTATCAGTGTGTGGTTAAGAATGTACTCTAGCCAGGTCTCCCGGATTTGAAACCGGGCATTGTCTTAACATCTAGGCAGGTAACTTAACTCCTCTATACCTCAGTTTCCTCATTTTTTAACACTTTATTTATTTGTCTTTAGATGGGAAGGGAAGGAGAGAGGGAGAGAAATATCAATGTATAGTTGCCTCTCGTGCCTCCCCTACCGGGAACTGGCCTGCAACCCAGGCATGTGCCCTGACTGGGAATCGAACCAGGAACCCTTAGGTTCACAGGCCCGAGCTCAATCCACTGAGCTACACCAGCCAGGGCTCAGTTTCCTCATTTTTTAAATGGCAATAATTGACTTGGCTGGTATGGCTCACTGGATTGAGTGCTGGCCCAAGAACCAAAGAGTCGCCAGTTCAATTCCCAGTCTAGGGCACATTCCTGGGTTGTGGCCCAGGTCCCCAGTAGGGGGTGTATGAGAAGCAACCACACATTGATATTTCTTTCCCTCTTTCTCCCTCTCTTCCCCTCTCTAAAAATAAAGAAAACCTTTTTAAAAAATAAAATGAAGTGGTAATAACTCACAGAGTTGCTTTGAGGATTAAATGAGTTACTAACTATAATGAGCCTAGGACAGAGCTCTGTGTATTAAGTGCTTGATAAAGTTTATTATTTACAGTATTCCTGTCAGAGAGCCTACAACCAAATGGGTCTCACTTAATGTTTGCATAACTGAGCAGGACATGAGGTACCCCATGAATTCTCCAAGTTTCTAATAATGATAAACTGTTATTGCTAAACTCCTAAAAGGCTTTTATAAGTTGGATGAGAAAGAAAAAACATGGCTGAGTGGGATTCAATATGAGTGCATGAAGATGGAAGTATTTCAATATACACGCCTAAGATGATGAGCTTTTATAAGTTGAAAGTGCCCTAGTGAGAAATCCAGGCACCTGGGACCTGGCCCTACTTTAACTTCCAACTACCCATGTGACCACCCTGGGCCTCAGTTTCCTCAACTGTGAGGAGATGAGATTAGAATATTGATCTTTGAGGTAACTTCCAGCCTTTATGTTCTCCTTAAAAGAGTCCTTAAAGACTTTCTAGTTAGTTCCCTCAAGACATCACCCCTAAACTTCACTAAACTACTAGATATCATTAAGTGTAAGCCAAACACCATTTGCCTCAGTTCCCCATGCAACCTTCCTCTTAATGCTATTTTATAATTGATTAAACTTGCATTCCACATTTAGTGGGAAAACCTAGAGTTGCTTATTTATTTAGATATATTTTCTATTTTCTTTGCTCTTCATTTCTTCTAGACTCTCTGACTGGCCATCTGGGATCCTTCTCCTTTTGCCTGAAGTACAATTTTCAGTTGTTTTCCTTAATGCAGGCTTTTTGGTGGCGAACATTGTTTTTACTTGTCTGAAAACAATTTTGTTACTTGTATTCTTGCAGGATATGTTTTCTGGGTACACATTTCTAGAATGACAGTTATATTTTATTTTGCAGGACACTGAGGATATCACCCCATTGCCAGGAGGATGCAAACAACTTTCTTCTGTCTTACCACTTACCCAGGAAATGTGCTCCACAGCCCTCATCTTCACCATCCCTGCATGAAGTATCAGACAGTTCCCAAAGTCTTTCTGACCCCTTCAGTTAACAAGAATCCCAGCCCAGAGCAATCCAAAGCTCCAGCCTCTCATTCCATGTAGGATTTCTCCTAGTACAGAACTTGGGCCTATCTAGGCATAGAAGCATGAGGGGAAGGGATCATGATAAGCTCTTCCTGTTTCTTTACTCCATGCTCTTCCCCCACCCACTAGCTGCTCTTTGGGGCCTCTCCTGGGTCAAGCACCCAAAGCAAGCAAAAGAAATAAGGTCTCGCTTGACCTCTAGATCTAGCACATGTCCATGCTAATTGTTTTCTCTCAAGTATGACTTTGTAAGCTCTCTGGAGTCCCATCTCCATCTTGAATTCTCTTGATTTGGGCCTTTCCAGCCAGGCAATCATGGCTATCCCTTAAGCTCCTGGCTTCTAACAGTCCACCCTTCTGCTAAGGACACCTCTTAGACTGGGTCCCTTTCAGGAACTGCCCCAAGCCCAGGTCCCTCCAAAGGGCCCATGCCTGGTCCACAGCAAACACTTGAATCATCATCCTGCCATTCCTAGTGTAGCCCTACCTGCACTCTGCTGCAGGCAGGGAGAGTTCCAGACTCATGTCTAATACTAATTCCTCTGTTCCCCAAACTCCGGGTAACATATGTCAAGCCCTCCAAGGGTTTTCTTAAAGCCCCTCTCAGCTGGCTTGAAATTGGGGCAGGGAAGCATCCCCTCTTCCCCCTTCCCTGGTGTGGTGAGACTGACGCTCTCTTTTCATCTGTCAGTGTACCTCAGCCTGCTCTCATGCAGACAGCCAAGGTGATACGGGACGCCATTGGCTGGCAGAACCAGGTTTCATTTAAACCCATTGCAATGCCACAAGGACAGTGTGATGTCTATGTGTCCTCACATAGGAGCTTATCATGATCCCTTACTTTTACATGTCAACATGACTGGGCCATGGGGTGCTTAGACATTTGGCTGAACATCATTCTGTGTGTGTCTGCGAGATTATTTCTGGATGAGATTAACATTTGAATTGGGCCCTCACTGATGTAGCTCAGTTAGTTGGGCATCATCCTGCAAAGCCAAGGGTCACCAGTTCAATTCCTGGTCAGGGCACATGCCTAGGTTGCAGGTTCAGTCCTCAAACAAGGTGTGTCTGAGAGGCAACTGATCAATGTTTCTCACATTGATGTTTCACTCAAGCATGGCTTTGTGAAAAATAAATACACATAAAAAAATTTTTAAACATTTGAATTTGTAAACTGAGCAAAGTAGGTTTCTGTCCCTAATGGAGGTGGGCCTCAACCAATCAGATGAAGTCCTGAATAGAACAAAAAGGCTGGTAAAGGTCTATTCCCACTGTCTAACCACCTTGCTCTAAGACATGTATTAGTCTTTTTCTGCCTTCAAACTCCACCTGGAAAATTGGTTCTTTTTGGCCTAGGCCAGGTGGTTCAGTGGTTTAGAGCATCATCCCATACACCAAAACATTGTGGGTTCAATTTACGATCAGGGCACATACCTAGGTTGTGGGTTCCATCCCCAGTCAGGACACATATGGGAAGCAACCAGTTGATGTTCATCTCTCACATCAATGTTTCTCTCTTCCTCCCTCTCTAACAGCAATAAAACGTGTCATATATCCTTGGGTGAGGACTAAAAACAAAATTGGCTCTTCCTGAATCTTGAGCCTGCCAGTTTTCAGATGAGTTCTCCTAGGCCGATTATAGATTTTGGAACTTTTCACCCTGCATAATCACATGCCAATACCTTACAATATATATACAAATACTAATTACTGGTTGTTTCTCTAGGGAACCCTGACGGATGCAGACAATCTTGTACCTTGCTTTAGAATGTAAAGGTCCTTAAGTAGTTGTGATTTTTCTCTTAGTCTTTGTGGCCTCTGTTGAAACTTAGAAACAATAAGAAAGTCACATTAGCCCCGGCTTGTGTGGCTCAGTGGATTGAGCACTGGCCTATGAACCAAAGGGTCACCAGTTTGATTCCCAGTCAGGGCACATGCCTGGGATGCAGGCCAGGTCCTCAGTAGGAGTGTGTGAGAAGCAACCACACACTGATGTTTCTCTCCTTCTCTTTTTCCCTCCCTTCTCCTCTATCTAAAAATAAATAAAAAAATAAATCTTTTTTTAAAAAAGTCCCATTAAAACTATGCCAGATTATTATTCTATAATTTTTCAAGTCTTTTCTAATTTTGATTACTTAAATGGGGATCATCTGTGAGACACAATAAATCTTCAGATTTAGAACTTTCACCTGAATGGGTTGTGTTCCTCTTCTTTCCCCAACCCACCGTAAAAGTGAAAACAAAAATGAGTAGGTCGTTCCCATAGGGTCCCATGGAAACAAATCAATTATCCTTTGAGTTTGCTCCTCTCTCCTGTTGCATATTCCCTTCTCTTGCTTCACACATGTCTGCACAAGCAGGCATACACTCCTTCTTCTCACCAGCAAACACCAGAAGCTGAAAGCTGATTTAAAAAAAGCAGAAGAAGAAGAAGCAGCTACCGCTGCCTAAATGCTGCAGGGGAAACATTGAACGAATGGACTGAGCCCGGCAACCTGTGACCATGGAGATGGTTTGTAATCAGCAAACCAAGGCCCTCGCCTTCCTTCCTTCTCTGGGCATCCAAGAAATGGTTGGTTTAGAAACCCTGAACCCACACACTATTTTCCAGCAACAACTGCATAGCAACAGGATTAATATGCTGTAAACTGAGCAGTCAAAAAACTGCTCCTGTCCTCCTTATCAAAACCGGAGTTATGATAACAGAACACAGGGTTTCTTTTTCCAGTCGCAGGGCACACTTGATATCCTGAACTACTGGATAAAACTTACAAGCATCTTCTTTAAAAACACGCCGCTTGACTCACACGAAAGGAAGAGAATTCACAGAGGCCAAAGTGAAGTGAAAGCAGAAACCCCGGGGCGTAACCAGGTGCCAAAGCCAGGGCCTCGAGTTACTGATTCAGCAGCTGCAAAGACTGGGGTTCAGCAGGCAAAGCCTGAGACCCCCTAAGGTGGAGGGTCCACCGGGAGACTCCAGCCACACCCGGTGCCCCGCCCAAGGGCCACGCCCTCTGGCAGGAAATAAACCCTCGGTGCCAAGGAGGACAACAAGGAGATGTACAGGTTCTGATCTTGGTGTTGGGGCCGCGGGAAAACCTGCCCGGGGAACTTATCCGCCCCGCACCCCCCACCCCGCAGGCCAGCCTTTGAATGGGTCTGTTGTCTGAATTCATGCTCCGCGGTGGTGGCTTGAGATGGTTTGCAGAAATCCGAGTAAATCCTCTCTGAAGGACTAAAACCCCAACTGACAACTCAGAGAAGTGCCCACAATTTTCCAAGGAAAACGAGCAGCTTAGGAAGGAAAGAGAGAGAAAGATCATACAGTGCACAAGGGAAAAAGGCACTAAGATCAACAGGCAGAAGCGTCCACCGGCAGCGAAACAGGTCACAGCGAGGTCAAACACCCGCATTACGAGAAAACAAAATTTCTCTGCCGCTTCGTCCCTGCCTGTGTCCTCCTGTCTCCAAATATAATCCCGCGCGCGTGTTCTGACTCTCGGCCCCTTTCTGTTTCCTCTCTTCGACCCCCCTTTCCCCGCGGCCGCCTTCCCCGGGGACTGCGAACAGGTCCAATCTTTCCCAGTAAGAAAGGAAGGAAGGGGAAAAGAAAAACAGGAAACTTGCTTTCCCTCCTCTGGCTTCCCCACTCTCACAGCTGAGCTTCTTTAAGACTTTCACGCCGCCCCACTCACGCACCCCCAAACTCCTTGGAAATTGCCCTTTTGCGCCCGTGTCAGCGTCCTGATCACCAACTACCAAACTCACGGAACTACTCTCTCACCCGCTGCTGCGAACGTACCTGCGCTGCAGCCGTTCCGAGCTTTCAGACACGTCCTCCTTCGGCCTCCGTGACACCCGTTTCTTCGAATTTGTCTCCGACCTTCCTGGTCATTTCTTTCTTCCCAGTCTCGTTTGAGTGTTAGATCTCCTCAGGCCACTTCTTAAAATGTTGTTCTGAAGGTTCCGTTCTCAACACTTTTCGCATTCTCTCTGATGTCAACAAAAGTTTGCGGCCACCCATCTGACATCGACAGGTGTCCCCAGTCTCAGGCGCGGAGAAAGGAGAAACTTGATTCGGGTGCACAACTTGCAAACCAGCCAGAGAAACGCGGCCTCAAGAGGAAAGCCAACGTGCGCTTTCCAGAAACAAAGCCCAGGCGCCTTTTTAATAAAATTCCCTCCCTGGTTCCTGATTGGTCCATTTTTATGCAAATGAGAAATCCAAATTTGCACACTCCGAGGGGTCCAAAAAGCAGTGCCCTGATTGGCTGATTTCATGTGATCTCTGTGATCATTATGAGTTATTTTGATTGGTCAGTATATATGCAAATAAGGCTATAGCTACACAGCTCCCATTGAACAGGTAGCGGCCTATTGGTGTGGGAGTGTGTGCGCGTGCGCCTTTCCTGTCAGTAATGGCTCCTAGCCTGTGGTTATGGATTTGTGCCTGTCAACCAGGAGGAGTTCTTCCTGGCAGTACTGTACATACTTTCTTGGGGTTCACACTGGCCATATCATCTGTGCTCCTAGCTTTTAAACAGCTGTATAGCTCTGGGGCATCTATCCTGGCGATGTGAGAATCTTCCCAGAGGGCAGTCCAAGATAAATATTTAGTTTGAAGAGGATCAATCTGCCTGAGAATATTCCTGTGATATATAAGCTCTTGTAAATTAGAAGCGTTCCAAGTCTACTTTCATGAAAACTGAAGAAAGGCCAAATGGAGTTGTCAGCTGATTCTCATTAGAAATAGCTATTGAAAGATCAGCATGTGATAAGCCCTGGCCTATTCACCCAATTAATTAGACTTTCCACCGGATAGCCAGGGTTTCAGGTTCAATCTCTGATCAGGACACATACAAGAAACAACCAATGTATGCATCAGTAAGTGGAAAAATGAATCAATCTCTCTCTCTCTCTCTCTCTCAAAATCAATCAATATTTTTTTAATTTAAAGAAAAAGTAAGATAAGTACGTGAATTTGGGGCATACAGTTCAGAAAGGGCACTGCTATAACAACTTCTTCCATCCTCATCTACTTATTTAGCTAAACAAAGTTTCTCAGCATTAATATTAAGGGAATTTATGCTGAGCCTTGTGTTGTTCTAGCAATGAATAATTTTCACTCATGGATACACTAATCAGTAGGAAGAAAAAACCAACCCCACCAATCTCATTGAGATGCATTTCCAGTAATATTTGGCTTTTATGTTTATGAGTGTTTATTTAAATTATGTTTATTTTAATCAATTGTATACTAAGAATAATTTTAATGATAGCAAGGTAGAAGAAACTAATTAACACTCAGAACCTTATGGTCTCAGGAGGAAAATTTTAATTCTTTTAATAAACATATAATAATATTTGTTCAGACAAGTATAAAAGGACATTCAAGAACAAACAAGTATAAAAATGCATTACTTTGGGATTACATTTCATGGAAAAAGTTGAGTGAAAATACAAATTCAAGAGGAAAAAGGAGAGATGGAAAACTTTCGCCCTGTTAAAGAGGATCTTATCCATGTATTTTTTTGAATAGATGACAGTAGGTAGCAGACCACTTTGGTGCTTAGTTTCTATTTGATGCATTAAAATGAGTGATGTGACATCTTATTTTAAAATGTAAATATTTAAGATATATCAGAAATGACATCTTTTGCAAATTCTCAAATTTATCATTAGGGTTGATACATCAAGTTAAAAGCACGTGAAGGTAAATACTGTACATTCCATTTACATGATGTTGTAGAACAGGCAAAAATGATTTATTGTGAAAAAAATCAGAACAGTGCTTGCCTTTAGGAGGAGTAAGGGCATGGATTGACTGGGAAAGGTGCCACAGTCCTGTTTGAGGTGACAGTAATATCCCATACCTTAATAGGGTTTGGGATTAAAAAAGTAAAAGCATTCATCAAAAATCATCAAACAGTTCACTTAAAATTTCACTAAAGTAAATTTTATCTAAAAAAAAAGAAAATCTGTAAATAAATATTTGAACCCTAAAGTTCAATAATGTTATGCATGCTGAAGAGTTTAGTGGTAAAACATATTGATGTCTAAAATTTATTTGGAAATGCATAAAAAATAGATTGACAAATGTAGAGATAAGTAATGTACCTAAAGCAAAATGTTTACAGTAGAATATAGGTGGTGAGTCTATGGTGTTCACTGCTCAATTACTTCAACTTTTCTGTAGATTTGAATATGTGCATAATAAAATATTGGAGGAAATGTGCAAAGGTGATATATTTTTTCATAAGGATAATCTATTTTTCATAATTCTTTTAGGGAATATGTGGGCAAAAGTTTGAAGACCATTGGGTTTCTATTATTGCCATTTGCTGATGAATTTTTAACCTAAATTTACTCTCTCCAGAATCCCAATCATAATCATATTTCCATCTGTCTCCTGGACCATCCATCTGGATTTCCCATCAGATCTAAAACTCAACAGATCCGAATATAAATTTATTGTCTTCCTGCGTCAGTTAGGAATATGATCAGTTACAAGTAAAAGAATATAAGAGTCAAACAAAAACAAAGGTTGGTTTTCTTACATAACAAGAAATCTGGGGATAGGTGGCTGCTGGTATTGGTGCAGCAGTTCAACAATCTCCTGGTTGGCAGGTCTGCAATTCTCCTGGCCTTTGCTCACTCACAAAATGTTCTATAGCTCCAGGCATCATGTCTGAGTTCAAGATGGGGAAAAAGCAATGGGAGCAATGCCAGTGACCAATGAACCTTTTATTAAGACAATTTTAGATTTTCCAGAAGCTGCCTAGCAGACATCCACACAAATCCCATTAATCATCTTTGTGTCATATGGCCACCCTAGCTGCAAAGGAAATCAGAAAGCAAGTACTTAGCTTTTCTATCCTCTAAACTGAATGTAGGGTTGGGTAACAGGTGAGCCTATCTGTAATACTTAGAACATTCCCCCAAACCTTCTCCACCTTCTGTATTCCATATCTCTGTTGACAGTTCCATGAGCTGCTAATAGTTACCCAAGAAAGAAACCCAGGAGTTGTCCTTCCTCTCTTTCCCCTTCTATATTCCTCATCTCTGCTCTGTCTTCATCTTTTATCAGTCTTAAATCTCACCCTCCTTCCTACACCCACTGCCACTGTCCTGGTTCAGGTGGTCATTTCTAAACTGCTGTAATCAATCTCAAGTCTGAACTTTTAAAACCATCCTCCCTGCGCCCCCAGCTTAACAATTCCAAAAATAGAAATCTAACCATCTCTCCCCTGCTTAGATCTTGTCTGTGGCTTTGCATAACATCTAGTTTAAAGGCTAACTTCCTTATTATGTCATTGAATGTACTTTCCTGCTTTCACACTAATGTGCTCTTTAAAATGTGTTATCAGTTAGGATGCCCTACCCCTGTCAAGGGTCAGATCCCTTAAGACACAACTCTGTGCAGGGGGAAAGCTGGGGAAGAATATATTCAAAATCTAAATCTATTATGCTAGGCAGGCAACCATCTGTCTCTACTACATGTGTGGTAAGATTGTAGTATGAAAGAACAATAGATTTATATGTTATAATACAGGTTCTGTTCCCAGAGTATATAGAATCTCTAATGTATTTTGTCTTAGAGACCTAAAATTTAACAATATATTTGAAGTATAATATCACTGTTGTTCATTCAGCTCAGAGATTTATTGAATGCCTACTATGTGCTAGACACCACTCTTTCATTGAGTTATTTTCCTTTATCGTAGAACAGAGATGACAGATACAGAACAATGAGTGTTTGACTGAAGCTAAAAATTTGCCTTTCTGCGTACCTAATGACGTCCATCTCTGTCTCTGTTTCACTGTTTGAAGCTTTTGCTTATTACCAGAATCAGCACTTTAATTTTTCTTCTACTCACTTTTCATAAATAAAATTCACTTTGGATACTCAAACAAGTGTCCAAAGACACAGAGGTTGGGAAAGATGGCAACACTGATAGAAAGAGATTGGTCATCTGACACAATACAGCAATAGCCAACACATACAGTATTTACTCTGTGCCATGCACTGTTCTGGGCACTTGACCAATATTAACTCATGAATCTCCATAACTCTATGAGGTACATACTATCATCTCCAAGTTGCAGACAAGGAAACTGAGGCCTGACGATGCATTTGTCAGTTGACTGAAAGTTGTGCCCTAGCATCTTTCCAACTCATCTTCTCTGCTCCACTCAGGTTGACCACAGCTCTAAGTTCTCCCAGGAGGCCTCGTGTTTTCTGGCCCTATCTAATTTGCACGTGCTATTTGCACGTGCCTGGACGGCCCTTCCCCTCTGCTCAGACTCATTCTTCAAGGCTAGAGCAGGCCCACTCTCCTCAACAAAGCTTTCTGTGCTCAGTGCAGTGAGGCCAGGCTGCACTGGCCAGCGTTTTGCCTGACCCCCTCACTTTGCAGTAATTATTTGCTTACAGATCTGTCTCTATCGCCAGATACAGTGCTACCAGGTCCCCCTGACTCCACATTGTTGAGGCCTTGGGGCTTGTTGCTGCACTGCCTGGCCTATAATAGGCACTGAAAGTTTTGCTGAATGAATGCATAGGCTCCCTGAATTTTACACTTTCTTGTCGCCCCCACACTGTCTGGCACCACATACTTTAGACACTTAGTCAACCAGAGTGGAAGCCTGATTTCCCCACCAGCAGCCTAATTTAACAAAACAAAGCAGAACAAAACCCACCCCCTCCTAACTTCAGGACTCTGAGAGTCTAACGCCCCCTCCGCTGGCCGGGTTGGCCAAACAAAGTGGGAAGCAGCCATTCGGGCAGGACAGTTTCATCCTGCTCCTTCTCCCCGTTCTTGCCTATTAAGGTAAGAGTCCTCGGAGGAGCGCTGGAAGGGGCCATGGGAGGGTCCCTGGAAAGTGGCCTCCGTGGCCAGTGCTCTGGTCCGGCGCCAGAGAACCACAGCCCCCAGCCGGAGGTGCCCCGCGACAGGTCGTGCCAGCTTCAGGGCGGCCTCAAGTCCTCCTTCTCTTTCTGTATATACCCTAGGCCACCTTCCTAGGTTTCTATAGCCACTGGGGCCGTGTCCTTATCCTCAACCGCCATCGCAAGCCTCAAATGAGTCTGCACAGGGCGCTGATTAAGTGGGTCTCGGGTTCCCACTTAATTAAGCGGACGCTTCTTCCTGGCAGATGCTCGGATAACCACCGGGAGCTGGGCGCCTGCGGAGCACGTCGCCTGGCATCGGGAGTAAAGAAGGCGGTCCCTGGTTCCGGGGGAGAGTGGGGACGTGCTCCCACTGACCCCGAAGGCTCCCCAACCCTCGCCAGCCTCTTCGCTCCGGGTCCCAATGGGGCCCTCTAACGCCCCCTGCCGGGCTCGCCCACGCTCTGCAGGCCCCGCCTCGGCCCCGCCCCCATAGACCCCGCCCCTGGTCCCTAGCGCTCCACCCCCTCCCCCCCGGCTCCCGCCGCTCCTGGCACTCAATACCCGCCTGGGAACTCTGGATCCCGCTGCTGGAGCTGCAGCATGGGGCGCTTCCGCGGGGGCCTTCGGTGCATCAAGTACCTGCTGCTCGGCTTCAACCTGCTATTCTGGGTGAGACCCGTAGCCAAGAGGGCCGGGCGGGGACGCGGGGCCGGGGTCCCCGGGGCTCTTATCGCTGCGGCGTCCGAGCCGGGCTCCGGGAGAGGCAGGGTGTTCCCAACGACAGAGGTGAGAAAAAGGCAGACAAAGAGGGAGAAGAGGGATGGAGAAGGAGAGAACGGAAAGAGAGACTGAGCAAGGAGAAATGGTGAGAAGGGGGAGACACCGTGGGGAACCTCCCTGCCTGGGTTTTCATCTCGCAGCTGTTGACTCCAGGTGCGGGGACGCTGGACTCTCCTCACCTCCTGAGGGTCGGCTCACCTCTAGCGGTGCACACACCCCCTTTTCGCTCTCCTCCACACTGGAGCCAGGGCCCTGCCGGAGCGTTGGGAGAGGAGACCTCCCCTGCACCCAGGCTGCCGGGGTGGTGCCCCCGTGAGTCCACACACTCGAAGGAAGGCTGTGATGGTTTTGTGTTGGAAATTGGGGGTGGGGGAGAAAATGGTATAGGAGGGGGAGAGGGTCATCCTTTTTCTGAGTATTAGGGAGGGGTTCAGCTGAATGAGAAGGGGCGGTGATGCTCTTGCCTGAAGGGGACTGGCGGAAGGGAGGGGCGGCAGCATCTCCCCCAACCCCCAAACCGCAGCCTCTGCTCCATACTAATGCTCCTAGGGATGATCTCATTCAACTTTGCATTTGAACGTTGGGACTAGTGGCCCACTGAGAGACAGAGCCACGAGCCCTGTCCCCTATATTACCGGGACAAGACTAGGGCTAGACCATCCCTAGATCCCTAGATACACCATCTCAGGCCCTAAAGGGCTGTGGGACAAGGTCTGAAAATTGTCTGGTTTGCACATCCCCTCTTGGGCTTCCTCAAGAGAATGCCAGCCAGTATAACTGCTCAGATAGACCCAGAAGGAAAATACAGATCTCGCTTTGGGTGAAGAAGTTCTTGATCCAGGAAGGAGCAGCAGGGGCCTGGGTGCTTCCAAACAACTGGGATGGAGGACGTGGTGGTTGTCCTAACTGCTCTGGGGACGTTGTCTCCCCGTGACCGCAGCTAATCAATTATTGAATGATGGGCTCTGCTTGTGTCTGCCAATCCATTAGCCCAGATGTCCGGATGACTCCAGCAACTCAAGCTCTCAGAGGCTAACTTGCCATCTTCAGCATCCTTCATCACATCATCAAGGTGTGAAGAAGGTAGCCTGAAGACAGCCCCTGAATTTTAAAAATACAAATGGCTTTTGTACACCTGGGCATTTCCACCCATCGTACTACAGGAAAGGATATTTCTGAAGGCCTCCATGCTTTGCTTTTGAATAGCCTGGCTTAGTTTCAAAAGCTGTGCATTATAAGTATCATGCTTCAGTGACACCCTTCACTCTCACTGCTTACGAATTCAAAAGGAGTTATGTATGAGCCTGAGAAGGCTTGGTTTGGCGCCTGTTTAGTGCCTGACATTGTGCCAGCCTCTCCAGGCATAATGGGAGGCATTATGGAATGTTTTCAATGTGTCAGGGACAGTACTATGCAGACTGCATTCATTACCACAGTTAATCCTCACAACACTCCTAATGTGTATACTATTATTATCCCCGTTTTTACAGATCAGGAAACAGAGGCTCAAATGGGAGCTTGCCCAAGGTCACTCAGCTAGTGAGTGGTGACTCAGTCTCAGCCTACATGCTGCTAAGCCCTGTGGCACATTACACTCCTAACCTGTGGTTCCCCAAGTGTGTTTCCTGGACCAGCAGCATCAGCATCCCTGGGAACTTGTCAGAAATACACATTCTCAGCCCATTCCAGGGCTGCTGAATCAGAAACGCGGTGGGAGGGACCCAGTCAGCTATTTTAACAATCTTCCAGATAATTCTGATTCATGCTCAAGTTTGACAAATTCTTATTATTAAATAGGCATTATAAAGATGATTTATACATATATAAATATAGATACACATGTATGTAATTTACAAATATAAAGCACTGCTCTCTAAGCTGCCAGTCTAGTTGGGGAAGTGAGACCAGTGCATATAGAACAAACAACAAACAAAACAGGCAGTGTAAAATCAAGTGCTCCCACCGATGTGTGAAATTTGTCACTCAGTTTCACACTGCCCACTTCTGTTCCAGTGCAACTTCTGATCAGAAATTCAGCAAGGGAAGTAGGAAGAAAGCGATGTCTGAGTGCCTATGGAGTTAGACACCGCCCTGCATTTGTATGATGGAATGAAGGAGATATAGCAAAAGGTCCACAGCCATAGTGAGGAGTCAGGGCCGTTCTCCTGAAGAAGGAGACGTCTAAGCTGAACCAAGGGGCTGGAGGAATGCTGGTGGGCAGAGATGAGGGGGCAACACTGCCCACCAGCAGAGGAACAGAGCAAGGGTGCATGACCCCGCCATCTGATGACCGGATCAGGCTTGGGTGCAGAGATCCCAAGCAAGGTGTGCTTGAGCAATTTATTCTCACTTCTGGTCCTCTGTGTTCTCATCTGTACAATTAGGGTAACAGAATTGTTGAGGGGATTAAAAGGAAATAGGGCAAATAGCTCACATTCTTATGAGCCTAGTTAGTATACAGTAAGTGCTCAAAAAGTATTAAGTATCATTATTGAATGCCTGGCACATAGGAAGCATTCAGTAAAAGTTAGTTCTCTTTCCCTACTCCCTTAATGTTGGGAAATAGTGTATGTTTGCCAAGCAACATGCAGCTTGTCTTCATTTTAGGATAAGTATACATTATCTTCTTAATCTGTATTTGTGGATTTTCCCCACTAGAATTTAGAACATTCTAAGAGCAGGGATTTTTTTTTCCATTCTGTTCATGGCTGTGTGTCTAGAAAAGTGCCCAGCACACAGGAGGCACTCAAAAAACGTCTACAGAATGAAGAAATGAATGAGCAGGTTAGAGGGCTTGGTACAAATGGCCTTCCCAGTTTGCACAGACAGTCAATTCTCAGCTTTATCTGGAGGACTGAGACCTTCTCTTTCTGCTCATTACTTACTGATTTGTTCTGTGTTTGCAAAGACTGAGCCCAGGAGGGGAACATGGGGACTTCCTGTCTCCCAGTTCCCAGGCGGAGGGGTCCCCAGGGTCTCGCGATAGCAGCTGTCACAGGCAGCTTTCCCACGTCCATACCGCACAACCAAAGGGAAAGGAGCTACCTGAACCAGGTAGCTAATGAGTCAGGGGAAGACTGTTTGGGGTAAATTACCTACATATCTATCTCCACTGTAACTGAGGGAACCCTTTTCCAGAAAAGCCCCACCCTAGTTTCTGAAGTTGTTTTTTCCTGGTTAGAGGAGTTCGTGGGAAGTTTGGGGAAGGGGCAGGGGATGGAGGATAGTTTCCCTGGAAGGATAGGCGTTAGCAGTGACTTCAGTGAAATGTTTATACACACCCTTAGATGCTGTGCACCTGCCCTCTGACGTGTCTGGTCCCCCTCTCTGTAACAGCGCCCCCCTCCTGTCAGGAACTCACCAGAAGGCAGGCACAGAGGCAGGGTTGGGGTGTGTTTTGCGATCTGCAATTTGACAAATCGATTTGCAACCTCCTTCTGGCAGGTTGGTTTACGTTTCCTTAGGCTGTGCTCCTGGTTTTATAAACATTCAACTAGATCCTGCCAGGGCCGGCACAGCACTCCCTGGCTCAGGGCCACTGGCTGGATGTACCATTGAATTTTACAAAACAAAAGGAAAGCCTAGCTGTGAACCTCCCCTAAGTTAATTTCTGTTATCATGGTTGGTGTCTCATGTGAGAGAAAACCTTCCCAACATCTGTCAGGCCTAAATTCGGACACTACAATCACATTGCATCGCATATTCCTATGCCTTTCACTGAAATCACCTTTAGTTTTTTCCTCCGTTGCATAGCAATAGAAATAACACACCACAGTCCATCAAGCCACAGATGTTGGCTTAAAGAAAAACCTCGGCACTGTTTATCCCTTGGTTTATTGTTGTATACTAAGCGCTTTCCTATCATTGTGCTGTGTGTTCGAACTACTCAGGGTTACCCACCAACAGGAAACGGGGCTGTTCATTGTTGAAAGTCAGATGCCATATATGGCTTGTTCAGAGTCGCTTTCTTTCCCTCTTACCATGATTAATGCAGCTTTGGGGTTTCACTGAGTGATGCCTGACAGGTGCTGTTAGGAAAGACGGTGTCACGTGGCCTTAGGAATGAAAGATGGTTGAGTCTCCTGAAGCTTACCGAGGTTGCCTCCTCCTCCCCAAATTTCTTTCAAACAATAACCTCAGAGCTCCTACCTGCAAGAAAAGTCTGATTTTAAAAATACCTGAAGGAAGTATTCTTTGGGGTCCACCCAAAAGCTACACTTGTAGGTCTGCCCAGAAGGCAGACAGGAATTTCCCTGGCCTTGTTGCAGGAGAGTCCTTATTTCTGATTCCCATCAAGGTGAGAAGAGAGGGGCAGTGGCCCAGTCTCCCCTAATGTGAACAAGAGGGCCTGGTGTTGGGAGGGGCAAGGACTTGCGGATAGAGCCCAGCCTGCAGAGGCTGGGGCTGTCGTCTGACTCCTCTGGTAGACCTGAGGCAGGTCTAGGCAGGTGGCAAATCGTATCTAGGAATTCAGAGCCGGCAAGGTGGACACAGCAGCACACTGCCTGGGGCTGTTCCTGGCTGTACTATTTACTCGTGAGGGGAGCTTGGTTAGCAAGTTGTTCGGTCTCTTTGAGCCTCAGTTTTCTCACCCATAAAACGGACATGATCAAGTACCAGCAACAATCTATGGCTTAGTGCAGATAAGGTGAGTAAATATATTTAAAGTAGCAAATATAGACTCAGTGTAAGGTATTAGTGGTAGTCATATTTAAACACTGGAACTACAAGTGGGAAGGTAGACTCCAGAATCCAAGAGGTTCGTAAAGGTCAAGGGAACTGGGAAACAGGCATCCCAGGTCTAACCCACCAAACTAAGTCACAAGAGTCCTGTCCCTTATCAAAGGTATGAGCCGGAAGGAGAGATCCCTTCCCCAGCAGGTAGTCACTTGGCAAACATGTGCTGACCTCCTACTATGTGCCCGCCACCCTGCCAAGGGCTGGGCATTCAAAAATGATTAAGACACAGTCCTTGATCTTGAGACACGTGTGCCTTTCTCTCTGTAAAGTCTTTGCTCCATGAGGGCAGGGCGTGTGCTGTGCTGGTGGCTTCCTCCTCCCCGTCCCTCAGCGCCAAGAGGAGGCTTTGCAGTCACTGGCCAGGCTCCCCACGGGGTTGTGTGCACCGCCCCAGCACAGGAACTGCTTGTCCCCTGCCCTGCCCCTGCGTTGCCAAGGAGAAGCCAGTGGGTGGCAGTGGGAAGACCTTGGTGATCAGTGTCGCCCGGCCTTTAATGTGCATACAGGGTACTGAGGGATCTTGTTCAAATACATGTTCTGACTCTGGAGGTCCGCATTTCTCAGAGCCCCCGTGATGCTATTGGCCCAGGGAACAAACACACTCTGAGACCCCTGGGTGAGGTGTGGCTCTCGTTTCTGAATGGCACAGGGAGTGCCCTTCCTGTTAGCCCGCTCTCCTGGCTTTCCTTAACTCCAGTTATCACTTTGCCACTATTATTTTAAGACTTTATTTTTTTACATTAAAACTCAATGGTTTCTAAAATTACGCAAAATGCAAAATGCCCTTTGCATTTCACTGAGTTATTCTAGAACATCACCCGTGCAGTGTCTTTGGGTCTCCGACCGTGTGTGACAAAAGAGAATATAACCTCCACCCACTACCTTAAAATCGACAGTTCATATCACAACAGGTCTGTTCCCCTAAAGCAAGGGACGCTGTGCTGCCCGCTGAGGTAGCACCTGTCGTAGTCACTGAGGATTTAAAGAGAAGGGACTGAGAAAGAGGCCGGTAAGATGAGAATGTCAGATGGGCTGAAAGCACATCATACAGATGAGGAGGGGGACCTGGGCCCACCTTCTTCATCCTCTTCGGATTTAATGGGGGACAAAATAATACTAATAAAATACATATGAAGTGTTTGCTTACAAAGTGCTTTCATATGCATTATCCCATTTGATCATGAATCACAACAATCCTGTGAAACAACAGAGTTATTCCCATCTTACAGATGTAGAAGCTGAAAGTCAAGCACAGTAGGTGATGTGTCTGAGACCAAAGAGTTAGAGAGAAGCAAGGTCAGGATTCACACCTGGGTCTTCTGCTTTTTTTTTTTTTTAATCCTCCCCTGAGGATATGTTTCTGTTGATTTTTTTTCTTGTTTTAGAGAGTGAGAAACATCAATGTCAGAGAGAAATATCAATTGGTTGCCTCCTGCATACACCCCGACTGGGGATTGAACCCACAACCTAGGTATGTGCCCTGACTGGGGATTGAACCCGCAGCCTTTTGGTGTATGGGATAATGCTCCAGTCAACTGAGCCGCTCAGGCAGGGCCAGGTCTTCTAGTTTTAAACCCAGTGTTCTTTTCACTGTGTTAACTTATAAGGGCATGGGGAATATAAGGTATGAGAAACACTACCAGCTTGGGAAATGGGAAGTCTGTGACCAGGAGATTATATCCAGTGTTGGATTTAGTCTTGATGTGTTCCCGAAATGCAGGTGCAAAGGGATGCATAAAACACCCCAGGTCAGTTTAAGGCCGAGGAAAAGCAAGATGGGAATTGAGAAAGGGTATGCATCAAGAGACTTCATTTCATTAGCAAACTCTTGAAGAATAGTTACCATTATATTAACATAAGCTATGAGCTGGCAGCTTTCCTAAGCACATTTGTATCTTTAGTGCTCACAGTGACCCTGAGTTGTTGTCACCACAAGGGAGATTTGCCCAGGGACTCAGAGCCAGACAGGGACAGAGCTGGGCTTCTGTGTGTGGCCGCAGACTCTGGTTTCAACCACTCTAAGTGGTTAAACTAAGCGGACTGATGAGGAGAGGAGGTTGAAGCTTTGATGAGCATGTGAATTCTAGGCCTGCGCTCTCAAAAACAGTGGCTATGTTATTTATCACGTGAAGCTATTAAAATGAATTAACATTAGAAGAAATTTAACATTGAGCTCCTCAGTCTCACTAGTCACATTTCATATACTCAATAACCATGGGTGGCTAGTGGCTACAGGACTGGGCAGCACAGAGGGGGAAACTTACATTTATATCATTGGAGAAAGTTCTATGGGATAGCTCTTGCCTAAATATAGTTATTCTTTCTCTCCTAAATTATTTTCTCCTGTTTTTCTCCTGTGGGTCTTGTAAAAACTCTAAAGCCAAAGAGAAGGAGGGACATAGTTTCTGGAAAGAGGCACTGGCATAGCTAGAAGGTTTAGAAAACTCGGGGAATTTCAGCTGTCATGGAAAGAGTATAGACCTAACACCTAAGTGAGTAGAGGAAGGCAGCGGTGGGCTAAGTTCTTGCTGTCGTGGGAGTGGTGTTTCCTCTCTTGGGTAGGGTTAAGTTTCAGTTTGAATGTAACATTAGCAAACCTACCATCATAACAACACTAAGTAAGGGCAGGGCTGAGTGTGCAACGTGAACTCATTTCATCTCCTCGGGAGGCACTATTATTACCTCCACTTTGCAGCTGAGGAAGCTGAGGGTGAGAGAGATTAAGTGACTTGCCTAGTAAATGGCAGAGCCTGATTCAGACCCAGCAGGGCTAGGGTCCCGTGTTGGTCCGCGATAGCCACTCAGCACCTCAGCCCTGTACATGGATGCTGCTGCTGTCATCCTATCTGAGGGTGTCGTGACTCAGTCTGATCTCAGAAGAGGCAACATTTTCTAGAAGAGCAGTTGGCAATGTTCCAAGGTGTGTGCCAAGCCTTATCCTCCCCATCACAATGGTGAATGGGGGAAAGGCAGCTAGTAAACTGGAGAATCGAGCAGGGCTGGCAAAGCCCCCGCAGTGGGGCAGGGACAGGGGCCTTGGAAGCTGCTGCCACTGATCCAGAAAGCACCCCATGCTCTCCTGTGTGCGCTCAAATCCGTCCAATCCCCTGTGTGGCCAGGCGCTCCCTGCCTTCAGGACCACGAAGATTTCTGGTGAAATTGCTGTTAAGAAAAATCTCTTTGGAACACCAAGCTAGCCTTTCATGATTTTTACTGGATTCCATCCAAGCTAACTTTTTAATAAACAGAGTGTTTTCACTTGTTCCAATCTAACCTGAGTTTTACTGAAACCCATTTTTTTCTCCCATTGTCTCTCTGTGATAACTAAACCTGGGTGTGGTCCTTGTTACTGATTGATATTTAAGAATCCTGTCTACCTACTCAAGAGTCTTCTCTCAGACTATCTTGAAAGGTATTAGGCTATTAAATAAGTATTGTTTAATGTCCTGTCTTTGTTGACATAAAGCTCAATATAGAGGAGATGCTAGGTAGTCAGTGTAACCCTCGGGTAAGTGTTTACTGAGGGCGTGAGCCTGGGATAAGAGCCAGCTGCAGGCTGCAAGGAGGAAGTCCAGGAAACATAGAAAAGACCGTTATTGTCCTCCTGGAGCGCGTCCCCCGGGTGAGGGAAGGCAGACATGGGGTTTAAGTCACTTGGGTGACTTGGTGGATTAGATTTCAGTCTTCTGTGTATTTGCTCTTCACTTGATGAAGCCATCTGCTCACTGGGATCATTAACTGTAGTCCAGGATATTTATTTTGCTAGGTGAAAACTGTACAGCTATCATTGTTCCTCCTCATTCTTGCTGCTCTCTCCAGTCACTTTCCCTGGATTTCTTTAGAGAAAAAGCATGGTGTATAACCATGGAATAAATACAACACACTTCCCACTATTTATATTTATGTTTTCTGCTTTATCATTACAGCAAGCTTTACATCGGCTTAATTTCCTTCCCCTGAGCTCAGTGTCCCCCCAGTGCCCCTTTTCTGCCTCCTGGCAATGTCACTTGACCCATGTAAGTTAAGTTTGTAACCAGCAGTCCCCAAACTTTTTGGCACCAGGAAACGGTTTTGTGGAAGACAATTTTTCCGTGGACTGGGGTTAGGGGGCTGGTTTCAGGACGATTCAAGCACACTACATTCAAGCTCACCTCCTGCTGTGTGGTCTGGTTCCTAACAGGCCCGGACCAATACTGGTCCACAGCTCAGGGGTCAGGGACACCTGTTTATAACAACCTAAACAGAAGAGGGTCGTTCAGCACGAACACATAACCCAATGTTCTTTCTGGGATGCATAGAACACTCCCCATTCTGTCATGGTTTGGAGTGCTGTGAAGCACTGATTGGTTTATAAATAGGTCCTTACCTGAAGGAAGTCTTTAAGGGATTTCTCAGCATGAGCTTGTTCCTAGGAAATTACTAGGAGGAAAATCATAGGGAATCAGAAACATGGGTATCTAACCAGTGCATTTCCAGCTAACAGCCGTCTCATCCCTCGCTGCCAGGGAGCTGCTCCAGTTCCACCTCATTGGTCCTGAGACAAGGCAGCCAGGCTCCTCAGAGTGGGTTTGCATGGATGTCCTACAGCATTTGGCTCTTGTATTTCTTGACAAAATCCCTGATTTTGAGAACATGCTGTCGGAATCCCTGCCTTGGTTTCACGGCAGGTTACGATGAAAATGCTGGGAGCTGGCTTTCCTCTTCAGGAACATTAGTATCATCTTCCAGAGCAAACGCGCTCCTGCCTTATGCCCGCTAAAAGGATGCGACGGCGCCGCCCTCGTGGTGCCAGAAAGCAGCGTGCACTCGCAGCAGGCACTGGGAGCTGCTGCACGACTCCGTCGGGGAGGACGATTGCAGCAAGCACGCGTGTTCGCTTAGGAGCTTTCAGTGGGAACTGCAGGGTTGAGGTATCGTTTCCAGCTCTGTGGGACTTCATCCCAAAGAGGAGAAAGCAAGCGATTGGGTTGTATATACACACGGTATTCACTGGAGAAGCAGAAGACAGTACTGACTCTGCTGGTTCATCCACCTGGGTGCGCCGTGTGTGCTGCTGCGATTGTATTAAATGTGCGCGTGCTTCTGCTTGTAAAAGGCGTGCACACATTTATCCTTTGTGTCCACGTGTGATGCGAAGCACACATCCTCGCAGGCTTAGGAGACACAGAACTGACGCGGCACACTCTAATTCGTTTAGTGTTTCTTCGGGAAAGTCTTGTTGCTGGGAACATTCAACAGTGTGTTCACACAGCGCCTTCTGAGGGGTCTGCGCACTGTTTCCTGGTACAAATGAATTTGAAACCCTACTTTGCCAGGTGTCCCCTTGAAGGGCTGTGAGGGAGGTTGTTGGAAACTGCTCCTGTCAGCCTCTCTGAGGTCCCATTGCCATAAAGAAAATAAATACCATTCATTGGGTGGCTTAAACAACAGGAAGTTATTTCTCACAGTCCTAGAGGCCTTAAGTCCAAGATCAAGGAGCTCAGCTGGCTTGGTTCCTGGTGAGAGCCCTCTTCCTGGCTCACAGACGGCTGCCTGCTCCTGTGTTAAAGGGAGCGAGGGGGAGGGAGAGAGGGGGAGGCATGAGAGAGAGAGAGAGAGAAATATAAGAGCACCGATCCCATCTTGAGGGTACCGCCCTCATGACCACATCCAAACCTAATCATCTTCCAAAGCCCCACCTCCAGATACCATCTCCCAGGGGGTTAGAACTGAAACACAGGAACCTGAAGGGCGGGAACAACTCAGTCCACAGCCCTCCGTTCACTCACTTAGCAGGTGCCTGTTGGGAGCCCACTCTCCAAGGCAGCAGGGCCAGTGCTCGGGGCCAGCAACGCAGACCCTGTCTCTGCCCTCGAGCAGCTCAGGACTTAATAAAAAAAATTACAGAAATATATAAACAGAAATGCTTATAAAACACAGGAGGGAAGGCACACACCTAAGCCAGGTACGCATCCCAGAGGAAGTGACATCCGAGCTGAGACTCTGCGGGGGGTGTGACTGAGGTGGGCGGGGGAGGGGAGCTTTCTAAGGTGGAGTGGGAGAAAGAACTGAAACTGTGTGGCTAGAGCATCTCAGGACAACTCGTTGTGTCTCCCATTGAAGTAAAAGCAAGTGCTGTCTGAGAGCTTCCCCCAGCGATGCTTTTTACCCAAAGGGGACCTTTCATCGGGGTTAGTCATCAGAGAGCAGAGCAGCATGTGTTTGCTCCTTGTGGTCAGCGCTGGCCAGCCTACCTGGGGGTGGGTGGGGGAAAGCTGGATGGACAGGAGGTCTGGGGAGTAATATTTGCACATTTGCATCTTCAAACTGCATCCTTCCAACTTACTGCCATTCGAAGAACCATGTTTGTGATTTATGAAACTTTTTTAAGTGAAAAATATATGTCCTTAAGATAGAACATTTCATCAGCAATCCCAGAAAACTATAAATAGAGCACAGTAAAATAAAACTGAAATCCATTAACAAGTTCTGCTTCTTGCTAAATGACTTATTTCTGCTTTTTTTTTTTTTTTAATTTCTAGAAAGAGGGGAAGGGGGGGAGAGAGAGAGAAGCATCTGGCCCACAACCCAGGCACGTGTCCTGCCTGGAAATCAAACTGGCAACCTGTCGGTTCACAGGCCAGTGCTCAACCCACTGAGCCTCAACAGCCAGGGCAGGCGGCCATTTCCGAGAGGAAACCTCCTGTCCACCAGTTTGCTTTAAATGCTTTCTCATCAAGTCTGTGTCCTCTCCTCCCCTACTTTAGTTTTAGAACACAAACTGTCTTCTCTAAAAACATATGCTTACAACTTGCGACTTATAGAAAGTTAGCTACTAAAATCACTTGCCCGCAGAAATGCATAATATAATTGTACCTAGTGAGCCGCTGGCTAATGATATGGATTGATGTGTCCTTGTCCCTTTCACTACTACGTTTTCATCTTTTTTTCTATTTTACTTCTTTCCCCTTTTTCAATCTCGGGCACAACTTTGCCCTCACACTCCGGTTTGGTCACACTCTCTGAGAGCCTGGCGCACAGCGGGTGCTCAGAAAAGAAACAGTGGCACCAAGAGTGATATCTGACATCTTCTCACGGGCCAGTTCTGTGACTGAGTCCTCACCTGCAGGGTGAGTGTCCCTCCTGGGACACCTGCTGGGGGTCAGCTCCCTCGTGAGCCTCTGAGATCCTCCAGAGGAGGAACCGGGTTTTCCTTATCTATGAATCCTTGGCTCCTGGTTCACAGTAGATG
Organism: Anoura caudifer; assembly: GCA_004027475.1. Lineage (NCBI taxonomy): Eukaryota > Metazoa > Chordata > Mammalia > Chiroptera > Phyllostomidae > Anoura > Anoura caudifer. The sequence goes on along the minus strand of PVKU01000286.1, from coordinate 132,415 downwards.
CTCAATAAATGTTTATAAAGTGATTAACACCCAAGCCCAACTCAGATGGCTGTATGGAAAAAGCCCATTCCTAGAAAAACAACAATATTTCTGGTGACAATTACCAGGCATAGGAAGCATGGGGCGGAGGCTGGAGGGCTTCAAACTAGAAAGGTTAAAATTCAGGAGTCGCAGGGGCTGCAGGGTTCGCACAGTCTGTTCCGTGAGCCGTCTTTCCCAGGCTGTGGGCCACGCAGAGCAATGGGACTCAATGACAGTAGACTTGCTCACCTTGTTCTTAACTGGGCTAGTCTTGGTGTGAGTCTTTTTCAAACAATTTCTAGTAGAGCAACCAAAATCCAGCGGACAGAGAATCATTCAAGAGCCTTAGAGGAACCATGAGTTAGAAAGGACTTCTTTGGCTACATGTCTCTGTTGATGCCACTTCCAAAGCAGTGATCACTATTGTCATAAGCAGCCCAGGCCTGGCCAGGTCCGCCGCCTGTATCCAGGCCACAGCAAGCAGCTGCAGGCAGGAGGATTCCCTCCGTGCAGTGATGACGTTCAGCTAAGCCACAGTTTCCTTGATTTAGGAGGAAACCCGTGTGGTTTGGGGTTGAGGGGGCGTGGATAAGCAAAGTGCAGATATTTTCTCGTTGTCCCGTGGCTCTAAATTGCAACCTCTCTTTTAGTTTTCCATTATGCATCAAATACGTCTGTGCCAGCAGTGGGCAAATGTATTCCATCTGGGAGGATGATCCAGACAGCTATAAATTAGAGTTTGTGTACAGAGATGCCAGAAATGTGGCCGCGCAGTAGGGTGTCCCTGGGACCAGTCACCTCCTCCACAGTCTGCTCGGTGGTGGCTGCGAGCCTTGGCCTGATGCCTCTGTCAACAGATTTCACTTTGCATTTGGAAACTGTCTTTCCATCAGGTTGCCACAGAGACGGGAGGGCAGGGGTGCCTCTGAGGCTCTGCTGGGCACACACGCCCCAGGCAGGCTCCCACACTCCCAGGATGGTGCTTCCCCAAGGGCATCACTGTCTTTCCTACGCCTGAAACAGCAATGACCTTGAAGCTGGTTTTCTCCAAACTCAGGCATGACCCAAGAAAACTCTCTCTACTTTGTATTAATAGAACAAACTACCATATCATGCTTTATTATTATTTTTTAATCCTTACCTGAGGACATTTTTCATGGCTTTTAGAGAGAGGGGGAGGAAGAGAGAAAGGGAGAGAAAGGTCAGTGTGAGAGAGAAGCATTGATTGGTGGCCTCCCGTATTCTCCCAGACTGGCCACAAGCACCCAGACTGGAGATGGAATTGCAACCTAGGCATGTGTCCAACTGAGAATCGAACCCGCAACCCTTCAGTTACAGGATGATGCTCTAACCAACTGAGCCACACTGGCCAGGGCCCATATCATGCTTTAAAAAAAAAATTAACTCATAAAAGTAATGTATGCTTATTGCAGAAAACTTAGAAAATATAGTGAAAAGAAAGTCACATGTAATCCCAACAATATCTTCAAAGATATTGTTAACATTTTAGCATGACTTCTTTCAATATTTTTCCACACCATGCCTTTTAAAAACAGAAAAATCTCTTCAAGCTGGTGGAGCCCAGTTCCTTCGACTGTCCCTCTCACATTATCCAATTAGTGCTCTCCTCTGAGGACTGGAAACATTTAGTTATTCCACATTAGAGACTCCAGCTGGTAGAACTCTGTCCCTCCGGCTCTTCCTGGCTGAAGTCATGCCAAGTTTCTGAAGGGCCTGGCCACAGAGGGACTCGGCCTTGTGGGGACAGAGGGTGAAGGACAAAGCCCTTATATAACTCCAGCCAGGGAACCCCAAAGGGTAGCGCCAGGTTTTACAAACAACCCCACAGATAGAAGGACCCCCTGTACCAAGGGCTGTGCTGGCCCCTGACTTCGATGTTATCTTTTCCTACTCAACATCTATGTCACGGACCATGTCCTTCTGTCTTCCTTTCAGGGCAGGGGCAGCCTCTACCCTGTGCGCCTGGCCACAGGCCAGAGCAACCCAACACTGACTGGAGGGGTGTGCAGAACCAGGGCGGGGGCTATTTTTACATCTTTGCTTCCTGTCCCCTGGTGCCTTGAGTCCAGAAGGTGCCCAGGGAATGTCAGCCGATTGATGGATGCGATGAAAGTCGAGATGGGCATTTGTGGACAGAGAGGACGCTGGGGCTGGTGCCTGCTGGCCGGCAGTTGTGACAGTCCTGTGGTGACAGAAAGGGACCCCCAGCATTGGTGTGCAGCCTCGAGAAGCCCCCAGAGTGGCCGAGGGGAAGCAGGCAAGGCCCCACCTCCGCCAGCCTGCCCAGCCGCCGCCCGCGCTGGCCACCCAGCCTCGCCATCAGTCGCACAGCGCGCAGACCGTACTTCTTCAGAAAATTATTTTTTCCTTTCTCACTTTCCATGGAAACTCAAAATAGCAACCAAAGGAAAAAAAAATGGTCAAGCTCCCTCCCTGTCTGCAAAACCATGCCCGGGCAGTGCAGTGACCCGGGAGGTCCCAGGGGAGGGAAGGGAGGTTTCCAGATGCCTCTAAAACAGCTTTCTCACTGGACACTGCCCGGCACACTCATGAGGTGTGGGCAGGTCTGAGGTCCGTGTGTTTGCTTCCAGGTTAGAGAGGCGGATCCCCCCAGGTCTTGGAGTTCATCTTGCTCTTGGTGACCCAGCGTCTGAAGCACAGCCCCCTCTCGCTGTGGTATTGGTCAGGAGGTCCAAAATGCCCTGCAAGGGACAGTAAGGCAGGGCGCGCAGATGCCTTCCGGGGGGCGGGGGAGGGGGCTGTTACTGGAAAGTTCTTTTTTTTAAGTTTTTTTTATTGATTATACTATTTCAGTTTTCCCAATTTTATCCCCCCTCTGCCCTGCACCCCGCAACCCTCCAGCATCCCCCCACTTTAGTTCATGTCCATGGGTTGTACATATAAGTTCTTTGAGTCCTCTGTTTCCTATACAATTTTTTATCTCTCCTATTTTATGCCTACCAATTATGCTGCTTCCCTGTACCTTTTCCTCCCTATTCCTCCCTTCTCCCTCCCCACTGAAATCCTTCTGTGTGATATCCATTTCTCTGATTCTGTTTCTGTTCTGGTTGTTTGCTTAGTTTTTATTGTCATTGTTTTTCTTTTCTTTTAGGTTAATTTGTTGATAGTTGTGAGTTTGTTGTCATTTTACTGTTCATATTTTTTATCTTCTTCTTCTTAGATCAGTCCCTTTAACGTTTCCTATAATAATGGCTTGGTGATGATGAACTCCTTTAACTTGACCTTATCTGGGAAGCACTTTATCTGCCCTTCCATTTTAAACAAAAGCTCTCCTGGATGGAGTCATCTTGGATGTAGGTCCTTGCCTGTCATGACACAAGGGGAAAGGAGAGCGTTACCTACACAGGGGTGCCCATTAGGATATTAGCTGCTTTCTCAGAAACCTTGCAGGCAACAAGAGGCTGGAGAGAAGTATTTGAAGTCATGGAAACTTCTTTTTGAGGCACCTTCCAGGCTGCACAGAGCTGTGTATGCCCCATAAGCCAGGGCAGCTGGCCAAACAGGGGAAACGCTGTGCTTGGAATCAGAAACTCCAGTTCTAGTATCACGTCAGGGACCTGGGGCTCTGAGCACTTCCTGTCACCCCCACCCCCACCCCAGTGAAATGGGAAGGCTGTGGCCTTCCAGCCCCAGTGTCCTGGGCCACCAGCTTGCTCCTGGGCTGCACACACGCTCCCCTTCCATTCTTTGTAAAGCTCTGGCATTCACTCTCCAGCTGGCGGGGTCGGCTGTCATCGCCTTTGGACTATGGTTTCGGTTCGGCGGCACCATGAAGGATTTCTCCTCGGAGGACAAGTCCCCAGAGTACTTCTACATGGGTGAGTGACGTTAGCTTCCCTAAGCTTTAGCTTGGGCTGCCCTGGAGCTTAGGGCAGACCTGTCCCTGGACTCCTGGGCAGGGGCCAGAGGGAAAGGCGGCGGGAGAAGCCTGAGCCCCTGAAGAACCCCCTTCTCCTGCAGTGGGGGGATGGGGTCCAAGTGGGGGAGGGCCTTGCCTCCCTCCCCTGCCTGCCCCTCACAGGGTTCGCCCCTCTGCTCTCCACAATCAAGGACAACCAGTGTGGTAGACTGGCCCGCAGTACTGCTTTCAGCCACTTCAAGAAGAGAAGCCCAGAATGCGACTATAATTCATTTCCAAAGAATTAGAAACTCCATCTTGCCTGCCCCCCCCACCCGCCGCCCCAGTGAAGAGGTTGTGCCCCAGTCGGTTACTCATTCTTCCATCTGAGGTGCCTGGGGCCCTGTGGACTCTGAGAGAAACATAGTTCAGAACGAGGAGACATCTCAGGGTTTGGAGGTGCTAACCTCAGTCCCTCCGTGGCCAGGGACTGCAGAGAGCTGCGGAGGGAGGGCAGGGATGCCTGGGGAAGAGGCCTCAGTGGGGGAGGGGCAGCAGCCTACCTCCCTCCAGCTGTAGTACCAGGTGAGGCGAGTCAGGGAAGGTGCAGCCTCCTGTTCGGAGACAACATGACAAGTCCGCACTGAGCATTTCCCCCGGGTTTGGAGCCCTCTCTCCATCTGCTTCCAGTCCTCTTCTGTGGTTTTTTTCTCATTCTACAGTTACGTGCCCCTGGACTCTAGATTTCAAAATGCCCAAGACTGTGGTCAGTACAGGGGATGGCCCTGTGTGGCCGGTTGCTTTTAGATCCACACAGCCAGAGAGTATACACTTCAGTTGCTTGTGGTGACCACTGTGCTTGGGGTGAAGCAGGATCCTGCCGAGATCACTTGCCCCAACCCCAAGAAGAGCAGAGCTATTTCCCAGGAGGGACCAGTGTCCAGGCCCCACTGACAGCCAGGCACATCCTCGTGAGGGCCACTGCCAGCTGTGTTACCCGCTCTTCCCAACACCTTCCCACCCCGATCCCTCCTGCAAGAGAAAGCCCACTAAGAGATGGGTAACGATGAGGAATCCCACGTTTCATCAAATCTTAGATGCAGTCTTTTGTCAACACCCAATTATTTTAAGTTCCACTAAGGAAAGAAGAAATGCTGCCACTTTCATTAACGTATCATAAAACATGCATCCGAATTTCAGAAACGTTCAAATGTAAAACTGATAAGATATGGTCCAAGGAGTGTGGAGATGGGCATCTGCAGATGCGGCTCAGGGTTCAACACGGGCGCCAAGGTCCCAGGTGTTTTTCAAGTTTCTCCTCGCCACCTACGGGACAACTTCAAACTCATCCCCTTAGGACCACAAAATAGCTGCTGTGGTTCCAAGCATCGTACCCTCATACCGCAGCATCCGAAGGGGAAAAATGGAAGTTTCACCTCATGTGGCCTTTTTTAGGAATGAATAAAATCTTTGTCCAGAGTCCCCAGCAGGCTTCCCCTCGCAGCTTGTTGGCCGGGGTTGCACTGGGTGTTCATACCTTAGCCGCCATGGCCGAGAGGAGAATTACTATGACTGGCCCTCTGACTAATCGGGAGTCACCTGGGCCTGGAAAGGGGCCCAGGCTCCCAAGACAAAAGTGTCTCTGACACTTAAGACAAAATTGGGGTTTTATTACAAGGAAGAAGCAGAGGAATTTGCCATCCTAATTAACCCTGAAATGCTCTTTCTTTCCACCCACACAGTTTCCAGGCGGTACCCACCCTTCCATCCAAAATCTCATGCATATTTAGCATATTCTTTCCTCCTTGAGGAACTGCTGGCTCTGAAAACCTCCTCAGAGTCATTCCCCTCACCCAGAGCAGACCCCGAGTGCCCCAGGAACAAGCTCAGCCTGTCCTCAGCCAGCCTCATCCCCAGGAACCTTCCAGCTCACCCCAGGGACACACAGGAGCAGTCTGGGGTGGGTGGAAGTAATGAATCTTCCCTCATTCTGCTGATATTCCAGGACCTGCTTGTTTTGTCACTTTTCCTGTGATTTCTAATTCCATTTTGGCATAGTCACACTCCTTGCTCACTGGATTGACCACAGCAAAGTTTAATCCAGTTTTCTGGGGATTCATGCATCTCCAGATGTATAGGGCATATACCATGATCGGTAGCAGACAAGAATCTCCAGCCTGCATTAAATGCCAGTGAGGGGCACAGATATGACCACTGAATTAAGCGTGAGAGAGAGCACTGCGGACTGGAGGGACAAGCCTCGGGTGGAGGGGCGCTTGAGCAGGGCCTGGGAGGTCAGAGCCATCCAGGGAGCCCAAGTCAGGGAGAGCCCAGCTCAGGAGTCTGAGTCAGCACAGCAAGGCACCCGTAGGCAGCTCCCATCCTCTCCGTGGTCTGGGGCAGGTCTGGCTGATTGTTCAGGATGCTCTTGTGGGGGTCTTCTCAACCTGGCCCCTCCCAGCCATTCACTACTGCTGCCTGGGGTAAACATCATTCTCTCCCCTCTGTGACTTCAGTTACTTGATGTCCTAACATGAGGTCGGTCCCAATAAAACCGCAGCTGTCCTTTGCTCCTAAAATTCAAGCACGTTGGCGTTGAGGGTGTCTGTCTGCTCTCTGCGTGCTGTGTAACCCGTAGTCCTCAGGCATGACTCCCAAGACTTTCCACCCAAAGCTGCATTTTGCCCTCTGGTACATGGGGAGGAATCCACCTCAGTTGGAACCAAAACATGGGGAACATCCACGCGTTCAGTTACGTCAGACATTCTCCTTCGGGTTGTTGGAATAGCTTAGTGCCTAACGCCAGCCACCACGCCACCAAGCTTGAGGTTGAAAGACTTGAATCTCTGTGATTTCTGAGCTTGAACTGAAAATGCTCAGCCACAGTAAAGAAAACCCATTTTAAAAGACCATGAAATCCTGGGTTATGTGAAAAACGCGAGAAGCTGTCTCCCTCTCAATGGTAATGAATGCCTGGCTGCCTAAAAATCTCTCCATGGTTATTTTAATTTTTGGATTTTGATTTTGGTTATGCATTCAAGCAGGGGTGCCTCTATTCTTTCCTTTTTTTTTTTTTTTTCTTTTTTTGTAGGCTCCTCAGTTTGGGGAAAAAAATAGAACCTGCCCATGGGTACCTCTGCCAGCACCTACAGTCCTGGGCTCTGCTGTCACACATAAATGTATGAGAACCCTGGACTTGCCCCATGTAACCTGCCATCTCTTTGGAGAGACTCACTGATGTAATATTTAAATTATGCTAGAAACTACTGTGTGGCTAAATGCCAACAAAGTGGCATCTGCAGTGGGAGCGTCATGGTCATTAGAAACTGGTGAGGCAAGAAGGAGCTGAGCTAGGTGTGAAAGACCAGACTGCACTCAGTGGAGAGGAGGAAGGACGAGTGCTGCAGAGGTTGTAGGGCAAGATGACACACGGCATGTCTGCGGGACAGCGGCTAGCAGCCCAGGCTGGGCAGAGCGCTTTCCGTGGCGTGTAAGGGCTGGGGCGTGGTGGGGGTAAGACTACAGATGTTGGGGAGGAAGGGAGGCAAGCACACAGGGCTTTGAATGTGCGGGTTAGTTAATTTGCTGAGGAGTAGGAGACTAATTTAGGGTTTGGGGGAGGTATGAGCTCACTGCAATTTTAAAGAGATCATTCCGGCAGCAACGGAATGAGAGGGGAGTCACAGGACAGAAAAGAACAATCTAGATTGGGTAGAAGAGGGTAAGGGGGGGGCGATAAATGATGATGGAAGGAGACTTGACTTGGGGTGGTCACAATATACAGGTGATGTGTTATGGAATTGTCCACCTGAAACCTATGTAGTTTTATTAACCAATGTCTTATTAACCCAGTAAATTCAATAAAAAGGAAAAGAAAAAAAAAAAAGAACTAGCTAGACTGCTGCTATAGTCAGACATAAGGGCATGACCCATGACGGCTGTGGGAGGAACAGAGACCAGAAACATTATTAAACAATATTATCAAACATCATTAAAACCAGGGACAGAAGGAATCAGAACAACAAACGACATCAGTAACAGAGACAAGGCCAGCGGTGACAAGTCATGACGTTTAGATGGGAACCTGGGTGGCACTCGTAAGGGGTCCTGCTCAACCAGAGAGAGGGCGCGCGTGTGAAGGGGGGTGCGGGGGAAGCCCCTAAGCCAGCCCAGGGAGCAGTCTCTGTCCGCTCTGCTCCAGAAACAACGCGCCGAAAGCACGACCAAGGGTGGAGATCCGGGTCCTGCCTAAGAAAACCTCTCTACCGATTCGATAAATCAGAGCAGCTGAGCACACCTCCCCAGGTGAAAGTGAACTCACCTCTTCCACGGTACTTAACATACCCCGAATGGGGCTAAATCGGAACGGGGTGTGCGTCCATTCATTCAGGAGGCTCCTGTGCTGAGCGGGGGTCAACCAGCTCCAGACAAACACTCTGACCCTATTTTCTAACCTAAAGCAACGTGAACTGCTCTTGGTGCAAGAAACGTCGCATCTTTACGGGCATGTCTTTAGGACTCTTCTCATCGCAAATCACGGACACTGGACTCAAACCACCTTGAGCAAAACAGGAATTTCTTGACTCACGTAACTGAAAAGGCCAGAACTGGCACTGGTCTCGGGGACGCAAGGGACGTGATTGGGTCCAGTCTGTCGCCATCTCTGAGCTCTGCTTTCCTGCAGCCCCGTTCCGGGCAGGTTTCCTCTGCCCTCGGTGAAATGGCTGCCCACCGCTCCGGGCAGCACCTCCCGAGCAACTCTGGCAACCAAAGTCCAACCCACGTCCTGAGCCGCCTGCCTCTCATGGCACTCTTGGGTCCTGTGCTCGTCCCAAGCCAGGCATTGTAGCCAGCTGGTCGGGATGGGCTTGTTGGCTAAAGCCTGGGCCTCACCCCTGCCTTGGAGCTGGGGCCATTCGGCCACTCAGACCACAGGGACTGAGTCACCCGGGTTCATTCCTCTGAGGCAGAGGAAGAGGAAGTGAACTCTGGGTGGGAAAATGACAGTCCACACGGCAGGCCCGAGTTCCTCTTGCTTGTGTGTGGTGGCCTGGGGCAGGATGTGGGTTTGCTCACCCTCAGTTCTCCCTTGTCAGCCACACCCCCCTCTGCAAGGCAGCCCTTCTTGAGTGGCCGGTGGTGAAGGCACCTGTGGTCCGTGCTTCAGGTTCAGGGCAGTGGGTCAGCACAGAATCTTAGCACTAGGCAGAAATAAGGAGACGAGGGGCCAGACAGGCAAGCCACAGGGGCGGGCAGTCAGCCTCGGATCCCCAGCTCTTCATGGAGACTGCTGACGCTCAGGCCCGTGCTTGTCCCTGTGAAATCAGGGACCTTTCCTCCAGAATTTCTTCAAATTCTCCTAATAATATAAAGAAATCAAGCAATATACATGTTCATAGAAATTGTTACTTTATTTCCTGAATAAATAATTTTCCAAATAAGAAAGATACCTGCTCTGTAGCAATAAAACAAGAAAAATATGCCAGGATACCATGCATGGCCTTGCAGAGCAAACAGTGTGAGGTTACAGGATTTTTAAAAGAAGCAGGCCCGGTTTGGGGAAAACCTCACTTTTCAGGTCACCACGGGGTGCCATTCACTGATCTGTGTGTTTTCTTTTCAGAATAGAGTCCAGAACAATCAAGCCATTAACTCTTATCGCCCCTTTGTTAAAGAGTGTTTGTGGACAGGCTGGGCATAGTCAAGTGGCTCTTAAAGAAATAGGAGCTCAGGACCTAGAGCCCCGCCTCCCAGAGGGAACTCCTGAAGACACTCGGCCCAGCCCCCTGCTTCTGGGCAGATCACCGCCACACACTGGAGGAGAAATCCTGCCATCTTTGGGGGGTGCTTTCCTTTCTGGGATGCTTGGTTCTTTCTCTATGCTGATGGACAGGAGGTCCCTTCTTGGATAAAGGCCTGGGCATGACTTCACCACCAGGAGACAGGCTGAGTGGATCCAGCCGTGAGGGGGTTGGGAATGAGGACAGACAGTGAGGCAGTTAGACCGCTGCCTGCTGCTGCTTCCCGAGGATCCATGAGCCCAGGCCGAGGCCTGCAGGCCAGTCTCTACGCACTGGTTGCTAACACAGAGAAAAGAGAACCTGGCCAGGGTGGGACCGGTGGCAAGAGAGACTTGAGTGGCCTGATGTTTCCTAGACCGTCTGCTTCCAGCTCTCAGTGAACTCTTGGGAGGAGCCCCCAGGGTCCTCCGAATTCCACCAACCTGCCCCTCTGGCCTCCTGTTACCATCCGTGTCTGGGGCTGCCTCCCTGAGGGACAGATCCCTCAGGGGTCATCTCCCCAGGAGTGCTTCTGGGGAGCGATGCCCTCAGCCCCTGGCAGGCTCGAGCACATGAAGTCATGTCTGAGCAGAGGACGTTAGCAGGTTATTCCACGGAGGGGTTGCCCACACAAACAGCAGCCGCTTGGCTCTGCAGGGCCCCTGGCTGAGACCCTGTTCAGTCCAGAGTTGAATCCAGAGTCGAGGACCCTGGCTTGCACTGTGGCTGGGTGTCGTGTAAGGAAGGCATTCCAGGGCTGCATGTTGAGGGGCTGGCTTGTCTTTTTAAACACTCTGACTCACTCTGGTGATGTTATTTCTTTTTTTACTTCTGGGTTTTCAGTTGTACCCGAGAGTCGTGGTAGCCACATAACAAAGACGAGCTGTAGCTGCCATCGTTGGGACAACATCTCCTAAGCATTTCTATGGGAAGCTAGAGTAGATCACCATGGACATATTGCAGATAACAAAACTGAGGAATAGAGGTTCACCCAGAGCCACAGTTGGCAGGCCTGGATTTCTGGCTCCCAGGTCTGTACTTTTATAGGAAAATCCACAAATCATCAAGGGTAGACCCCCTCCCCACCAAAGCTTTTTTCCCCTGCCATTTATAAATTACAAAATTAACAGATTTTGAGCTCTTCGGAGCTCCTATGGGAAGCGTAGCACGGGCGGGTGGGCGGGAGCGCACTGTGCAGTCGCCTCCCCCTTCCACACCCGGCACAGGTCCAGTTCGCCCCTCCCTCGCTGTGCAGTCTGAGGGAAATTACCTAACTTCTCTGTGTTGCAGACTCCACAGCTGTGAAATACAAATCCTCCTCCAAACCTCGTAGGGCAATGGGAGCAGGAAATTATTTAACATACAAATATACCTACGCACAGTACCTGCTGTGTAATGAGCCCTGAATAAAATACCCACTGCGGTTATTACAGTAATGAGGGCAGGCTGAGGAGGCGGTCACCCTGCGGGATGCAGGAGCGAACACGAGATGGAAGGCTGCGGGAGCGGGTTAGATGCCAGGCAGTCAGAATGAGAGAATGGCTGATACCCCTGCTTGTCTTCTTGGGTGGCAGGTCCCCGTCGACTGCGCTGACCAGAGGCTGCACAGAGCAGGTCGAGGCACAGGAAGTGGCGGTGGTTACACTTCGTGTTGCCTGACTCAATACCCGATAGCTGTTGTTAGGAGAGAGAACCCAAGACCTTGACCTTCCCCATAAACTAAGTCCCATCCAATATTCTAGACACACATATAATTACGTGCATCCTGGGCAAGCTGGGAGGGAGGGAGGCAGAGTTGCAGAGGCATAGAAAAAGATTTTTAGATGAAAAATAGTCATTAGCCAGGTATGTAAACCCATCTGCTGCCACCAAGCCATTGAAACTGAGGACCATGCCAGCCACTAGCCAGTCAGTAAAGGGGGAGCCATTTTCAACTGAGTCGATGCAGGCAAGGCTTCCAGGAGTCTGCTGCCCTTCCTTTCTGTGTGAACTGAAATGATGCTTCTAACTTGCAAAGAAGAATCTGAAACCTAAGAAACAAGTGATGGAATTGTCAGGAATTCCTGGTAGCCTGTCCCTGGGATCACTGGCATCTCAAGGCCCAGCTGTAATAAAAATGCAGCTTCAAAGTGGTTTCTCTTTTTTCAAGTCAAGGGAACTAGGACTTGGAAAGCATGGGGAATTGGGAAATAGGTCAGACGTTGTCACGCAGGCTGTTGTGGGAGGGAGAGGGCTCCACAGAGCCATCTAGGAATTAAAATGTGACACTCCGTCAATGAATTCATCCATTCAACAGCTCTTTCAGGGGCCAGATCAGAAAAGGTTAAGGTGTCCTTAGAAGCCACGAGGGTGTGCTGAGTCTTATAACTAGATTTGGGAACTGGATTCAGCAGGCCCAGGGATTTTGCCACTTACTGAGCTTCTTCTGATTTTCCCTTCAGCTCCAAGCAGCAGGGCTCATGGGTGTTGGCTGAGCCCTGTGGCCCAAATACACACAGAGGTTCTCTAAGGAGAGGCCTCAGGGGTTGGAGCTGCCAGGCCAATCCAGGGCCAGTTGCAGGGTGTATTGCTGTGAGCTTGGGTTCTGATAGCCGAAGGATGGAGTATGGTACAAACAAGCGCATGTGCTTGGGGAGCTCATTATTCCCAAAGGGCAGGGATCACTGCCCGAGGGACTGAGCGAGCTCAGGGGGAGTGCCCTGGCCTCTTCAGGCCCCCGTGCCTCTGTCTGCTGCCCCCTGGCTTCCTCAGGAACACCCCTCCTCCCTATATTTGACTCTCTGGGGCTCTTTCTCATCTACTTGACCTTGGGAGAGCCCAGCCCTGTGGTGGCTTTTTAGACATCTGCCGGGATGTGTTTCCAGCGTGCATCGCTAAGCCACAAGGAGCGGTGTCAGACAGCCGGTCCAGAAGGTGAGGTCTGATTGGCTCTCCCTCAATCCTCACGTCCAGCAACACCGATTGAGAATTCTGCCGTGTGCTGGGCATATTCTAGGTAGGATGATAAGGCTTGTTTGTGGACTTAACATCTACAGAGGAAGACATATAGCAGAAGCTGCAAATGCACAAAATGGAAAAGAGCAGGCCAGGTTAGACCCCAGGAATCCTCATGTGGCTGGAGTGCAGGATGGGTAAGGACTCAGAGGGGGCAGGTGGGTCCCTAGGCTGTGGCCCCAAGCAGAATGGTGGGGAGGCAATGAACGTTGTAAGCAGGAAATCGATACACTAAGGTGTCCACCCTCCAGCCATTCTGCGAGGGAACTGACTGAGTAGGGTGGTGCGTGGCTGCCCTGCGGCCTGTGCCGTGGGAACCGGGCTCCAGGCCTCTGCGTCCTGCCTGTTGCCATCTCGCTTCCTTGACCTCATTAGTAAAACAGAAATGTAGCCCCTGCCTTGCATTTGGGGCTGTGCTGAGGAACCCAGAGATGATAGAAGTGAAAGAGCTTTGAAAACTTAATTTTTAAAAACCATAAGGTGTTTAGACAATGGGGCCAACAGTAGTATTATTTAAATATAATTTCTCTCATTCCCACATCCATTCCCCATGAAATTGCTTTTTTAGAGGAAGGGAGAGGGGAGGAAGTAGCAGGGCCAGCAGAGCTGGAAATAAATAAGTACCTGCCTCAGGAGTGCAGAACCCAGGGCTTCCCCGGCCCAGAGGAGGCTCCGAGCAGGAAGCAGGGCAGCCTGGGCCCCGCCCTACCTCTGTCGGGGTGCAGATCGGATCTGCCCACAAACCACCGGAGGTACCCAGAGGGGCCCCCCGGAGGCACCTGCAGGCCAGGCTCAGGGTTTCCCCACAGAGGCAGCACCCAGCTCCCCACCCTTGCTGCGATTGGGAGTGGTTTCCAAGTGACTCATATGAATAAAATGCAAAAAAATAAAATAAAATAGAGGTGACTGGCATTTTTCTAAGCAAGTCAAGTGCCAGGCCTTGTATTGTGTTCTAACTTATCTCAGGATCAGAGGAGGAAATAAGGAAAGACTTGGTTTTCTTTCTCTCAGAACAAGAACATTTCTGTCCTTTTCTTTCTCTGTGAGAACTGTTCCCGTGGCTTGACTCAGGTAGTACGAGAAATTCCCACCCGAGTCAAGGCTGCTGTTATTGCTGGAAAGACCAGATAGGAAAGTGACCGTGAGCAGGCTGTGAAGGCAGACGGCTGTTTTTATCCAGCTCTTTGAGCTTGGGCAAATTGTTTAACCTTTTAGCCAGTTCTTCTGTCTTAAAAAAATGGAGATAATAATGGTACATGCTTCTTGAAGATTAAGTGAATAAATCTGTGCTAGATGCTCAGAACAATGCCTGGAGAAAATAAGGCCTTAATAAATGTAGTTAATGGTATATCAATAATAGCATTATTTGGTGTATATTACCTCCCCCCTCTCCTGGCTGTTCTTGTATCACTGCCTCCCTGGTTGTCCACTGTATGTGGTGTGGCCTCCAAAGTTGATAGTTCACACAAAACCTCATTGCCTCATTGCTGTGTCCTGCCCACTCCTTAACCAAAAGCCCCTCTCTCGTCCCACCCTGTTTCCCTGCTTTCCCCTCTGTGCCCAGGAAGCCATGTACGGCCCTTTCCCTCCCACTGTGTCCTCCTGGCCTCTCAGAGACGAGACAGCCGTAGGTCCACGGGACCACAGGCAACAAGGGGCTCCTGGGAGCTGTGGGTGGTGTCTCTGCCCCTGCAGTGGCTCCTGACCCTCCTGACACCTGTCATCAAGTTCACACCAGCAGCGGTGATACCCACCTTGCGGGGGTGGTGGGAGTCTGAACCGTGAAGGGCTCGGCCTACAGCAGGCCTGTGGGAGGGCTGAGACAGGGTCAGACACCGTGTCCAGTCCTTGCTGGGTGGTGGCCCGGAAGCGGGTCCCCTCACCTCGGTAAGCCCGGCGTTCTTTGTGCACCAAGGATGGTGGAGGCCCTTCCTCTCAGGACCCTTGTGGGGACTAAACCGGGTGAGTGAAGGCTCAGCAAGACCTCTGCAGGCGTCACCCTCTGTATTACTGACAGCCTAGGGTCCTGCCCTGCAGACTCAGAGCAGTGGTGGCCGGGCTGTGCGGGGACAGTGCCTGCTGGAGCCAGCGCTCAGTGTCCCCTCCGCCTTCTTCCCTGCAGGGCTCTACGTGCTGGTCGGTGCAGGGGCCCTGATGATGGCCGTGGGCTTCTTCGGGTGCTGTGGAGCCATGCGGGAGTCTCAGTGCGTGCTCGGATCTGTAAGTGGGGTGCCAGGGAGTTGGTCTGAAGGGAGCCCAAGGTCCAGCCTCCAACGCCAGCCCCTTCCCGGACCCACCGAGGCCTTGGCACTCACCTGCTCCTCCTGAGCCTCCATTTCCCCATCTCTTGCATAAGAACAATATTATCTCTGTCCCTGCCTCATATGGAAAGGTGGGTGCGGGGTGGGGAATGAGGTCGTTAGTGTAAAGATGTTTGGGGAGGAAAAGTGTCTAACAATTGAAAAGGGCAATTGGGATTGTTCTTTTAAAAAACACTACTTCACAGCAAGTGAGGCAGCTGGAAGCTTCCTACAGGCAGGGAAGTGCTGTTATCAAGGAGAAAAGGCAAAACTTCACCAAACACCCCTCCTGCGGCTTGTTTTAACAAGCAGCCTCTGCCTTGGTTTTTGTTTTTTGTGATTTTTGTAAAGGAATAATTTCTGTGAACTGCCATACATCCAATGCCAGTGTGACCCAAGAGAAATGGGGAGAAGGGAGAGACTGGCAGGAAGGGAGGAATTTTTCCTGGTTCCCCACGAGGAGCCAGAACCAGCAGGTTTACGGGCAGCCTGTCCTCGCCCAGCGCAGCCTTTGACTGCGACTGTGTAAGCTCACCTTCTAAGGCATCTTCACGCCCTTCCTCCTCTCTCTCTCTTTCCCCTGCTTCTGAGCAGGGGAAACCTCTCTGTCTGGTTTATCACTGAGCTCAGTTAGATCAGAGCAGACCCAAGAGACTGGAACAGAAATCTGTCCAGGACACCGGCACTTCCACCACCACCTCCTCAGGGAAGCTTCCAGGCTGCGCAGCCTCAGGTCACACCTTCCCCAAAGCCAGGCCCTGCCCATCGCTCTCCGCCTCCTGCTCTTCTTTTATAGTCTTATAGGACCCCTTTTGGCCAGCAAGTGTTACGTTGAGTACAGGTGCTAGGCACCATTTCGATATCACTATCTGAAATTATTTTACTCAACTTTTGTATTGCTTTATTCATTTCTCATAGCATCTCCTTTCTAATATAAGGTCCACAGTAGCAGAGGCAGTGGGGGTCCTTCCTTATTCTCCACCATCTACCCAGCACCAAGGACAGTACCTGGCACAATGTAAATGCTCAATAAACAATTGCTCAATGAATTAATGAGTGAATGAATGAATGAATGAACAAACTACAAGGGACTAAGGAGCAAATGCTTCCTCCTAGATCAGCTCGAAGTAATAACCTTGACTAATGTTTTTCAAATGGAACCAGAATCAAAGAGGCTAAATAAATCAAAAAGGTACTGAATTAACGAAGTTAGTATCTTCTCTCTACAGTTCTTCACCTGCCTACTGGTGATATTTGCTGCTGAAGTAGCCGCTGGAGTGTTCGCCTTCATAGGCAAGGGTGTAGTAAGTAAAAATGTCTTACGATTTCTTTGTATGATGATTCAAGGGGTCTTGCTATGGCAAAGGACAGGAGGCTATTGATACAGTGATGTTATAAAACCAAGGAACCCACACAAATATCGTTTATGCAGAACTGTTTAACCCAGAGGCATTGTATGGGACGGGACTGAGTGTCTGAGTGTGCACACATGTGCACATCGTTTTCACTAGCTTCATAAAGGTGTCTGATTTTTTTTTTAAATAAAAGGATCTCTAGTATAAGATTATCCCATTTGAAATGAAATAGAAGTCATATTGCAGATGTGAGAAAGAGGGTTGGGGAAGAATGTACATCCTCATCCCTTGGGACCATCACTTGTCCTTAGGGCTTGGCCGGGACTGAGGCCAGGTCACCTCCAAGGCTGAAGCCTGACCTCTGTGTGCCGGCAAAGCCAGTTTATTTAGATCTGTGCCCAAACTGTAGGCGCCCAGAACAGGCCATCGGGAGAACCCGCAGAGGAAGTGGCCTCTCAGACACTTAAAACACACTGCGGCAGAGAGAGGTGTTTTCGAAATGGAGAGGGAGGAAGAATGGAACCTTTGGTTTACTGTATTTCACATGAAGTCCCATGCTGTCAATATTGTGTTTATGAAATTATTTCGGATTTTAAAAAAATAGTAAACATGTAGAATAAATAAATACCACCTCCTTTGGAATTTTCCTAAGGTAGCTGGTTATGTTCCTAGAGGAATTCTCCATATTTTATGTGATATTTGAATGCTGAAACAGTTTTCCTTGGTCATGAACACTTTTGAAACCACGTCATGGGAAGAGTTGAGTTGTTTTAACCAGTGGGTACCAAGAAGCACAGGTTGTGACCCCAGCCATACATCCCAATCACCTGGGTCACCCAGCAACCTGGGGTCCAGTTGATGCTGATGCCCCAGGTTCAAGGCATCAAGGATCGATGAGCCTGCACTGCAAGAAATCTTTCTAGTCCATGAAAATTATTCCTGTTAATTTATCCTTCCATCTGCAAAAGTATCTTAGAAACCCCAGAACCTATCATCTCTTCCACATATGCAGAATTATCTTAAAATACAGATAAACATATTGGAAAGACCGTATTTTTGAGGGTGAGGAAGAGGGGGCTTTCCTTGATGAAAGGAGAATGTTTGAAATTTCATTAGCGTTGTAAAGGTGACTGTGATTTTAAAAAAGAGATCTCCACTGTTAGATTATCTCGTTTGAACAGAAGTCAGACTCCACTCACTGTCCCCTCGGTTTTCCTGGTGTTTTTCAGGCTATACGACACGTTCAGACCATTTATGAAGAGGCTTATAACGATTACCTTAAAGACAGGGGGAGGGGAAATGCGACTCTCATTACCTTCCACTCGACAGTAAGTAGCTTTACTTCTTCCTTAAAATTCAATCTTCTAAATGTAACTTGCAGACCAGGTTCTCTCTGATCACCTGGGTTGAAAATAAAATGCATGGGATATTGTATATGTTTTATAAATTATATGCTATAATGTATATATGCATATATGCGTGTACATATATTTTTATGTACATATACTAATAATGTAAGTTTACTGTTGAAAAAATCCTTTAAGAAAAGAAAAACCATCCTTAAAGAATTTTACTATATCTAGATTTTCTTATTAAATATCTGTTCATGCTGTTTTCCCACCCTAAAGAGATGTTCTAGAATTCATATTGTATCAGTCTACATTATTTGTATACTATTAATTATTTGCCATGATAGTAAAGGAAGCAGCTGTATTTCACAAAGACTGGAAAATATAATAGCACAAAAAATTGTGTTTTTTATGTTTTCCAGAGTCGTAAATTTTATTTGGTTTTTATGTAGCGGGTCCTACAATTGTATTAGCCTAATTTTCAAAATACCAAGAAAGAAAGAAAATGTTCTTTTTGGTAAATTTCAAACATAAGTAAATACATGAGAGTCAGTTCAGCTAGGCCAAGCAGCAGCACCTGGGTCCAGCCCTGCTGGGGGCCTCCACGCACATCCTGCATCGAACCCAGAGGAGGAAGTGCCCCACACGCAGAGTTCACAAGAGGAGGTCAGGACACATGCCCCAGAGACACAAAAGAGCACGAATGAGAGCTCAGAGAAAGTAGCCCAAACACTGTCAGCTTCTCTCTGCGGGTGGCATTGCAGTGCACCAGACACAAGCAGGACCTTCGAGTCCGAAAAGCTCACTCTTAGCTGCAGCTCTGCCGCTGGACAGCTTTGTGACCTCAAATCAGTGCCTTGCCTCCCTGATGCTTGGCTCCCCTTGTTCATAAAATAAAGGAGTACATGAGACAGCCAGCTCCTTTCTTTCTGGAAGGGCCTCTCGTCGGGGCACTGCTGCAAGGTGTACGCACCTAGTCAAGGAAGGCTGGCAGAGTTGTGGGATTTCTCAACCACTGATACAAAAGAGGAGCTCGGAGCCCCTGGGCCACGTGTTTCCAGGGATCCCAGCCCTAGTCTGTTCCGGGAATGTCCTGGGAGGCACCAACCATTTATCCTGCTCAGCCTCAGCTGCCCCAGGGACATCAAGCCGCACACAGGTTCCTTTGTCTTTGAAGGGCCATCCCTAAGACAGGACACCTGTTTGCTGGTCAGTCTTCCAGCCCTGGTCTTTAGCCCCTGGAGTTTACTGTGGCCACTTCTCCACCCCCAGACTGTCCCCAGTTAATGAACCCTTCCTGCTCGTAAAACCCCAGCTACTCCGCAGGTTAAATTACTCCCAGACTTGAAAGAAAAAAATCTAAAGGCCCAACTCCTGTCTGAAAAACAGCAGTTTACACAGACACTGAAATTAACTCCTTGCCTCTTTGGGTTGCCTTGAGTCACTTCCCATCATAAAACCGAGACTTCAGAGAAGTCATTTTCTCGTTTTGCCTGCACAGTCATGTGACTCTCCGCTCGCTCTCTACACACTGCGTCTGGGTTGTGGTGACTGGGCTTCGAGCTGCTTTGCCACTGGGGCGCGCCGGGCCTTAGTGGCAGCGCCCAGACTTGCAGCCGCTGCCTCCCTCTCCTGTGTCCTAAAAGCTGTTTTCTGACTCCCTAGTTTCAGTGCTGTGGAAAAGAACACCCCGAACAGGTCCAACCCACGTGCCCGAAGGACCTTCTAGGACCCAAGGTAAGCGTCTCCAGCAGGGTCCTCTCCCAGTGCCGTCTGGGCCTTGGCTTTATTCTTTGTCAAGTAAGAACTGGGTCTCTATCTCCCGGGCCCTGGGCATTGATGCAGAAGCTACGACACTGATTCAGCTCACTAGTTTAGCTCACTAATTTCATGCACACCCAAGAATGCTGCCCCACGTCTCTGCATGGCAGTCACAGTGCCTCTAAGTGCTTGATGATTAAGCGCTATGTGGCAGGCACCATGCCAGCTCTGAAAACTCTACGAAGAATGCAGGTCCCTTTCTCAGTGGCCTCACAGGCTGGTCAAGGGACATGGTGCTATGCCTGAACTCTGTGCAGGGTGCAGAGCAGACAGGGGGGTTAGGAGAGCTTCACAGAGCATGGGGTCCTTGAGCTGAGTGTTGACAAAGGAAGGTCATTCCAGGCCCAGAAAGCAGCAGTGGCAGAGGCACGGCAGTATGATGCGCCGGGACTGCAGGACGGATTGTCCAGAGCGAATGGTGAGGAACATTTTTTGGAGAGGCGGTCAGAGGCATGATTTCACACCTGGAAGCTTGGGGAAGCACAGAGGGTTGACACAGTCAGCTTCGCATTGCAGGGAGAGCATTCAGGCTGCTGGGTGTGTCTGGTAGAGTTGAAGGTTGGAGACTAATGGAGGGAGGCCACTTAGGTGACATTCAGTGGTCACCCTAGTAAGAGGGGATGAAGAGTTAGAGCAAGTCACAACAGTGGGGAGGGAGAGGAAGCGACAGCTTCAGAGATGTTCAGGGGGTGGAATCAGAAGTTGTCGGGCCTGGACAACTTATTGGACTTGAGCCGGGAAGGAGAGGAGGCAGCTAAGACTTCGGACTTCGGCGTCAGTGGAGTGATGGACAGAGGCTCCGCTCTCTGAGCGAGGCGAGTGTGGGAAAGGAGCGGATCCTGGGGGCAGAGGACAGCTTCAGCCTCGGTCAAGTTTGCACTTCGGGTGCCTGTGGGACTTCCAGGTAATCTTTGTTGAAGACGCGGGTGTGGAATCCCAGTATATTGGTGGTTGCTGGAGCCATATTGGTAGGTGTGGATGGGAGCACGCAGGGAGAGAGTGAGGGATAGGAAAGAGGTGGCTGAAAACGGGTCGATGAAGGACGCTGGGTCGATGAGGACGAGAAGCCAGAACAAGACTGCAAAGAAGGAGTCGGGGTCAGGGAGAGCCCAGCGACAGTGGCACCTAGGAAACAAGGGAGGAGATGGTGTGTCCACAAAGTCAGATGCCGGGAGGAGGATAAGAATGTGAAGGCTGGAAATAATTTGTTGGACTTGGTGCTTAGAAGACGGTTAATGGCGTTCACCCTGTGGTTCCAGTGCAGCGGTGGGGGAAACACAGGTACCACGTGGGAAATGAGGAAAACAGGAGAATGTGGGAACAATGATATCGATGCCTGAGGCGTTCAGCTGAGAAGGTGTGGGTGAGAATTTACTCCCCGCTTGCATGGTGAAGCACCCACTGAACGCTCCCTGAGTCCTTCTGAGTTGGGTGAAGTGAACAAGAAAGCTGCTGCCCTCAAGGGCTCACCCTCTGGCTGGGAGACACCCAGGGAGGCGCCGCCCCACCTGGTAACATAAGAGACTCAGCCAGGGGCATGGGACTCGAGGGCTCCCGGGAGGCTCCCCTGGCCTGACTCTGAGGGTGAATTCTGAAGGATGAGTAGGAGTTCAGCAAGCAAACGAAGGAATGAACACTCCAGGTAGAGGACATCAGAGGCCAGAGAAGGTAGCTGTATCCAGGAGAGTGCGGGGGCGGGGAAGGGCCTGCCCAGGTGAGTCCTGTTAGAGGGGGCACCTGTTCTCGAAGGGCCTCCAATACTCTCCTGAAGCCAGAAATCAGGACTTCATGCCGTATGCTTAGGGTGCTGTTGCAGGTGGGCTCCTGGATGGCATTTGGGTTTTCCTGAGTTTGACATAGTAGCAATAAGGAGGACCAAAGGGAGGAGAATAGCCTGGAGCTGGAGAGACCATGTGGGAAGGCTGTAACCGCATGGTCAGCCAAGAGCTGCTAACCCAGCAGGGATGGAGAGGAAAAGGCCTTCTGGGAAGTGAAATCTGCAGGACCTGCTGACCAGCGAGACAGGAGAGAAGCCAAACTCCCACTGCTGGGTCCTGGCTTCCCTGTCTGGAGGGATGATGGCATCATTTACTGAACCGAGGAATAGAGAACAAGCAAATTTTGTAGGAGAAAAAAAAGTGAGGTCAGTGTTTAACATGGGGATTTGGTGGAGCCAGCAGAACTTCCAAGTGGAAACGCCCAGGAGGCAGTTGGAAAATTTGGTTTGCGGCTCAGGAGAGAGGTTGGGGAATCTTAAAGCTGTAGAGTGAATTTGCTCCATTAGGTTTGGAGGAGAAGAAGAAGAAGGATAGAACTCTGGGAAACAACATTTAAAAATGGCCAGAGGAAGAGCTGCCAAATAAGGAGACTAGGAGGAGTGGGCAGACACCAGTGAGGAGGCAGGGCGAGGGAACAGGGACTGTCCCCAGGGCCAGGTGCTGCCACCGAGGCCGGTTGGGCATTTACCCGGCACTGCGGACACAAAGACGAGTGACCCAAAGTCCCTGCTCTCAGGAACTCAGTCTGCCGGCAGAGGCGACCTCAGCGGTGGGTTGAGCGCGGTGACAGAGGCGTGCACAAACGGCACGATGCCCGAAAGCAGGGTGGGGCTTGGGCGAGGCCAGAGGCTGGGGTCCGGGGGGAGGAAGACCAGAGTAGTGACTTCTGGCGAAACCTTCAGTTGGCACGAGAGCCTAGGGGAGACCTGCCTGCCGCAAGCAGCATAAGTAACAACGCAGAAGCAGGAAACGTGTGGTGGTGGCTGGCGGGGGGAACTAAAAGCTCAAGAGTCTACTGGAAAGCTGACCGAACTGAGTGTTTAAAAAGTGCTGACCCGGTGTCAGAGGCAGCGTGAGGGCAGAGCCCAGGCTGCGGGAAATGGGATGCAAGAAGGGAGGGCGCCCTTCACACGGTTTGGCTCTGGGCAAAGGACAGGGGAAGGGAGTCCAGAGAACCGGAAACCCAAATTACCACGCAACACGTCAACATTATAGGCAATGAATATATTATTTAAAATGAAGGCAAATTAAAATAAAGAGATGCCATTATTTAACCTACGAAATTGGCCAAGTTTTTTTCCCCTTAGGAGTAATATATTGTGTGGAGCACAAATGACATAAAACGAGCATTTCAGAGAAATTGGTACACAAGTTTTAGAGGGTTATATGAGTACGTAAGGCTAATGGGTTAGGTAGTTCATGCCCTTTGGTCCAGAAATTCCACTTCTCAAAATTATTTTAAGAGAAGAAATCAGAGCTGCGGATAGAGACTTCTGCGCAGTGGTGTTCTCTGCACCGTCATCCCAAGAACAAAACCCCGGACAGGCCGCTGATATGTGACAACAGGGGACTGTCTTAATAAGTTACGTTCTAGCGCAGGAGAAAGTGTTTTCCAGCCACTATGATCACAATCTTAGAGAATTTTTAATGAAAGAAGACGGTTTTGAAATTCAGTGTTAAGTTGAAAAAGCACACGGTTGTATATAAAGAATGAAGTTTGTGTCTAAGAATGCACCAACAACACTGGTGTTATCTTTAGTGCTAACGTGCACAGGGTTCGGTACTATCCGCGGTTTCAGGCATCCACTGGGGGTCTCGGGACGTATCCCCCATGGAGAAAGGGGGACGACCGTACCCTCAGGTGTTACTCCTGACGTTTTTTTCCACAACAGAATTGCATTGATGAAATTGAGACCGTAATCAGCGTCAAGCTCCAGCTCATTGGAATTGTTGGCATTGGAGTTGCAGCTCTCACGGTGAGACAGTTTTAGAACATAGCTTTTTGCCCTCAAAGGAGCCTCATGCCTTTGCACCTTATTTCTCTTTGTGTGATGGCAGTGTCTTGGGAGACATGTCTTCAGAAAGACAAAGCCATCTGTCGACAGGACATCTCCAAACAGAGCTAACTAAAAACATTAAGACTGCGTTCTCTAAAATATGATACAAATATCACAGCATAATGACAACCCTGAGTTTATCACTGTAATAACTTCCCACTTTAAAGCCACCAAGCTTAAACTACACCAGTGATTTTCAGTTCTGGTCTCATCCTATGGTTAGAAATGGAAAACAGCATCAGGTTAAGCCTCTCACCTGTGGTCTGCAGAGCCGGCGCAGTGCAGTGATGACCAGCGTGAGCTCCAGCATCAAACTGTCTGGCTTCCGCTCCTGGCTTCACTACTTATGAACCCTGGGATCATGGGAAAGCGTCCCAATTTCTCTGTGCCTCAGTTCCCTCACCTGTAAAACGAGGATTTTAATGTACCAACCTCTTAAGATTGCTGTGAAGATTAAACACAATACTACATGCAAAGTATTATTAGAAATTATAGTGCCTGGAGCACAGCACCGAATGCATGCTAGCCGTTCATGCAGTCCGTGTGCTCCTACACACAGAATCCAGGCAGAGGGAACAGCATTTGTGACAGCGCGAGTCATAGAGCCTCCAGGCACTGCAGGTGGCTCGGCGCTCCTAACGCGCAGAAGAGTGTGCGAGGATGGCTAGGGACTGAAGGGTGGTAGGAGTAGCCAGAACAGATGACAAGGACAGGGTGTGGGGGTCCACGTAACTGAGGTTTTTGTGTGTCCTTTCAGAGGCTGGGTAGAAAGAGGGGAGCCACCGAGAGTTAGAGGACCTGGAGATAAAGTCAGAGGGAAGCAAGACTGGAGTCAGGTGGGGCCAGTAAAGGTGATTTCCATTGCCCAGGGTTTGAGTGCGAAGAATAGTGCTAAGGAATTACCCTCTAACCCTCTATGTAAGCTGATTCCTGGCCTAAGCTAAGGTGGGAGCAATGGGAATTGCAAGGAAATCAATGAACTCGCAGGTCTGGGCAGACACTCAAGCATCTTTCCTCTTGTGTGTGTTTGGAGCACAGGGGTGGGGAGGCAGGTGAATATACCATGCTAAGGACCCCCAGTCCAAGAACACCTCTCAGGCCCTCCCCACCTGTCCAGGGGCTAGCCCGATCACCATCCTGAGGTGGAACATTTGAAAACGTTCTGTATAACAGAAGTACCAGACAGACCCTCCTCACAATTCTCTAGTCTCGATGACCTCCTAGAAGCGGTCGCACACCCCTGCCTCAAGACAGTGGCCTCATCCGGGTCCTGATGAGGGGACCCTCTAGAGTAAAACCAGGTGAGGTCGGGGTTGCATCCAACCTTACATTCCCTCTGTTGGCCACCTTGAATCAGTACGCCCTGAGTTTCTCCCTTAATTCTTTTCTTCCTGTGGTAGGAGCTGCACAGAGCAGTCAGTTAACCAGATGTCCATTAGGTGTCTCCCCTGCCACACGCTGGTACCGACTTCTGTCGGCCAGAAGCGTGGAGCCGGGCCCAAGCTTGGAGACCACTCCCTTACTTAAGCCTACCCCTTCCCTTCTGAAATAATGGACAAACACCTGTCTTCTTCAGCTTGGCACTTGCAGATCCCAGTCTGGTACAGGATGGGATTGAGGAGAGAACCAGAGAGTCATGGTTTCTTTAAACAAACACTGACAATAGTTTATAAACATTGGGCCCGCAGAGAGCACTCCTCTGGCTCTGCAGAGTGGCAGGGGGAAGGGTTGAGGACGAGGATCTTCAGGCACCCTTCTATTCAAAGCACCTCAGTGGCTACTGAGCTCGCCAAGCATTTGGCTTCTCCGAGATTATCCAAGATGTAGAAGACACCAGGAATATCATAGCTCAAACACCTTGGTTTGCGTTTTGGTAAAACCATCGAGTTAAATAGTGAAGCATCACTTATACTTAGAAATGGACCGGGAATGAAGAGATGGTCCACTTTTTGACGTGCAGTCACGGCTGCAAAAACTCAAGTGTTCCCAACAATGGACAACTATTTAGACCACAGGCATAGTGCAACAGCTAGTGGCTATAAACACTTCTCAAAGCAAACATAGAAGAGGTCTGAAATTAACCTGAAATCTAAAATTCCCAAAACAGTATTGTATTCTTGGTCTTTTATAATTGTTAACCACTGTTCTAGAAGCTAGATGTAGAGCTCTTAAAGCCGAGCCTTGTTACTTTTCAACAATAATGAAATTGGAGTGCATTTTAGGCAGAGTTAATACGGAAGTCTCTAACCGGTACTCATAATTAAGGAGATAAATAAAAACACCATTTATAACCGGTAATTGCTGGTTCTATCACTTGTTAACTTGAGTTAGACACGCAGGTAGTCTGCTGCGCTTGCCATCAGTTTTTCCATCTGAAAGTCATTAACACGCGCATCCTTCTCTTTTAGATCCTTGGCATGGTATTCAGCATGGTCCTTTGCTGTGCAATACGAAACTCCAGAGACGTGATATGAAGCTGCTTCCATGAGAAAACGGCAATCTAGAGCTTTCATATACACGTCACAGGAGCTGTCTCCTGGCTCATTTTTCATATTCAAAGGACATTAGGATTTAAATACTTTTCTCTCAATTGTACATTTGCACATGTATGTATGTTCGGCTCATCACTGACTTACCCCTCGAGTGAATGCCTACGTATACTGATTGGGAGCGTATTTGTGTGTGATTTGTGTGCTTCTGGTATATGCATTATACAGAATGAAATCGATTTGCTGGGAATTCCTGATTGGTTATACAGTGAAAGGAACAACCTATGGAATATTTAACTCTCAGAAAAAGATAACTCTCAGAAACTTTGATAAACGTAAGTAATAATGGATCGGTTTCTCAGAGTCCAGCCACAGAGAGTTAGGTACAGAGAGTTCAGGGACCCCTGGTTCACAGAAGCAATAAGCCACAGGAATGGAGAGACCTTGGTGCAGGGTTAAAATTGACTGGGTCTGAGGAGAGTGTGAGGGTTCCTGGGATTTTTTTATATACATGCTCTCCCCAGAATACAGTCAACCACAGTTTTAGGCCTAAATACATCTGTACAACTAAATATAGCATGGAAAATCTAATTTGAATAAGTCATACTTTCCTAGTATTTAAAAACAAACAAAAAAAAAAAACCTCCCTCTGCAAAGAGGGTTACACAGACAATCGTGTGTCCTATAAAAGTGACTTGTAAGGACTGAAAAAGAAAAAGCCTTTTAATGACTTTTTAAGGAAATATTTTTGTTCTTATATAAAGGTGTTTAAATATTGCTTTATTACTTTCTTTTCCTGACGCTGCTCTGAACTACTGCAACCCTCACACCCACAAAAGGGCTTTTATCTCAGACTCCTCCATGTTTCTCCAAATGCAAGGACAGGAAGACTAAAGAGATCTGGCAGCTGTCACTTGTGGGAAAGAGAATTTTACAGGCACTGGATCTTTAAAATACCTCATAACTTGAGTTTACATATTTTCCTAATTTTTTGTATTTTTCTTATTTATTCACCTAGAGAGCCCTTCTTCATAGATTAAAAAGTACAGTTTTCACTGCTTAATATAAATAAAACATAATCCTTCATAAATCAAATATTATATCATGAGCATCCTTGGCCAACTCAAAATAAAGAAGAGCTTCTTCTCCAGGTTGTGTGCACACACAGAGAGAATACCCAAAGTAACAAAAATACGTCTACACACACACACACGCACACACACACGAAACCTGTTTTTCTCAGTGCAAGACCCCCATAAAAATAAAATTTTCATGTTCCTTTATGGTCTTGATGCTTCATTTTAAGTATGTAAACCCAAATTTAGGATCTAAATGGACATGTTTGTCCATTTTTAATAACTTGGTACATTTAGGGAATCATGGCGTCCTTTTTACAATTACACTCGAAAAGGCCATACACAAGAGTGAAAGTACTGCACACTTCGAGATAGCCAAGTAAGTCTGTGCACGTGCGAGAACACAAGTCTCTCGGTGTGCTCTTCTGAGAAACTACACATCATTTTACCAAGAAGGCTCCACGGTTTGAAATCATCTCACTCCCATACAGAACAGCAGTTCCCCCTCCACAGTGCCTGCTACTGCTACGAGGCCTTTCTAGAAAAGAAAAAAGCCAGACTGGAAGCAAGCTGAAAATTACACTGTGCATGGCTACTTTACCGTATCTAAGACAATCACTTCACAAAATAGGGGTTTACACCCCAGTAGTTGAGAAGTACAAACTTTTCTGTGAAGAACAAACAGCCCATGTTCCTTGATGGCTTTATTCATCTGTCTGTGTGAAGACAGGGAGCAGGCCCAAGTGCATACTCAGGTTTCTTCCAGCTCAGGCTCGCCTCTGAGTCAGCAAAAATGAGATTTGTTGTATATCCGGATGAACAACCTTAAAAAAGACTATAACAGTTAAAAGCAGAAGAGCAGAGGTGGGCCATCTCTTCATTCCTGGTCCATTCATAATTGTATTTACTTATTAATGTACTCTTTTTGAAGTAATTTTTCCAAATTATGTGCCCAGAGTAAAATTAGAGAGTTTCACCTCTGAGTGAGGGTAGATTTATATATATATATATCTTGAATGTATATATACATCTTGAATTCCTATATATCTTGAACCTATATAGAGCTATTGAGTATGTACCTCTTGAATACATATATAACACGACTATATGTATACGTGTGTGTGCGTGTATACGTATATGTGTATATGTATACACACAAATATAGAATTTTGTTTATGCCTGTTTACCTGAACTGATATGAGGTCAGACCCAAACATTTTCTTAAGCATCTGGTGCCAAAGCCCTGACTTAGAACTTCTTGATGAAATATTTTACAATATTTCAAATTAAATTTTCTATGCACTACAATTGCTTGTTTACCTTAAATTCTGTTATATCTTCATGCACACCGTCACACAGCGTATCCAAGGTCGCCAATCCACCCACACGATGCGGTGAGAAAGGGAAGTAGTGGTAGCCCTTCTACAGAGGTACGTCGGGAGCTGAACTTGGAAGCAACACTTTAAGGGCTCTCATTGCATAAGGCTGTATTTCAACAAATAGTGCTTCACCCAAAGTACACCTCTTCCCCAGAACAGCTCCTCTTCGTTGCCTTCGTTGGCTTAATCTGTAAACTGCACACTGGTGTGGGGCCCGGCGGGGCCCTCCACACAGGCAACGAGGGCAGTTGCTCTCCTCTTCCCTGTGAGGAACACTAACGGTTGGCTCGGTGGAAATGAGGCTGCGAGAAGACAGCAGTGGGGGAGGCCATGTATCTTTCCTTTTGAAAGAAATTTATCAGAGATTAAAGGGACGAGGCATCCTCTGTATCCTGGTTAAAACGTGGTGTCCGTGGCTCCAAGGACAGCGACTGGGAGCTCAGGGAGTACGCCCCAGCTTTCCCGATTCACTGCTCCCCGGGCAGGTGCTTTGACCACCAGCCCCTCGGTGTCAGCTACCCCACTTTCCCTGTCCCTCGAGGGGAGCCTCACAGGTCCTTGAAGTCAGTCATTTAAATACATCATCTTAGTTTGGACTCATTAAAATCAAATTTGGGGGAAGGTATATTTTAAGAAAGATAAAGGTTTTCTATTTTCTTTCAACACAACATTATTTTTCCTATAAAATATACCTGTAAGGTATCATATGGAGGTATCCTCTAAGAGGTAAAAAGACTATACCAATGCAAAATGTCATTCATCATTTTGTTGATATCCTCATTGTAACAACGAAGGCTGAGCACATTCCAAGGATCCACTATTCAAATGACTGTCTCTGGAGATACGGAAACATGAAGAATGGAAGTAAAATATCCAGAATGCTGCAAAGCAAAATCTGTGCTGATTTCATGAAGTTTTTAGCTGGTGTGCCAGAAACCCTTCCAAAGCTCTGGTATTTGTGTTTTTAGTGGCGGGGGGCGGGGTGGTGCTATATAATTTTTGATGGTTTCATTTATATTAAATAGAAAAAATTTGAATTGAAAGAAATAACCAACAAAGTGCTTAGTATACCTGGCAACTAATGAATATTAAGTACTGTTATAATTATATTGACAGGGAGATGTTTTGTTAATTGTAAATCATACATAATCATGTGTAACCGAAGATACCTCCACAAATACCTAGTGAACACATTCATTTGCTGAATTAATGAATAGCTTTTGCTATATTTCCTAATTCTATTTTAATTCAAAGACTTGGTATTAATAGCCCCAGACAAAATCCCTCTATTATTTTCTGGGCCTGCTCTGTCTCATAAGATGGAACCCACTGGAATGTTAGAATTATTTTTCTTTACTTTGTTTTTGTACTACTATTTCGTACACTCAAAGGAAAAAAAAAAACCCTCTTTATAACAACACCGATATGCTAAGATGAACAAGACAAGCTTCTGTCTTTAAGAAGCTTGGAGTCGTGGGTCCTGCCGGGTAGCTCAGTTGGTGAGAGTATCATCCCACTAGGCCAAGGTTGTGATTTTGATCCCTGGTCAAGGCAGATACAAGAATCAATGAATGCTTAAAAAAAGTGGAACAGGCTTAGAGTGGGAAAGAGCTGGCAAGTCTAATTCCCATAAAGTAAGTGCCATGATAATCACTAACCCAGAGTGGACCCACTCAACCCTGGGGACAATGGTCGCAGGAGAGAGGGTTCCTAAGTTTTGAGGTCTCTAAACTGAGTCCCGAAGAACCCCTACAAATCAGCCAAGTAAAAGGTAACAACATGGGTAGGGAAGACAAGGAGACTCCTGGGAAGCAACATGCAAGGAGACTGAAACAGGTGGCGCGTAAATAATCCGAGAGGGCACGATGAGAACTGAGGCGATAAAGGGCCCTGTTACACTGAACTAAGGAGTCTCATCTTTGTAGAGAGGTCATTGGGAAAATTTTATTTTTTTTAACATTTTATTTATCTTTAGAGGGGAAGGGAAGGA
The DNA here is from genome assembly GCA_004027475.1 of Anoura caudifer. NCBI lineage: Eukaryota > Metazoa > Chordata > Mammalia > Chiroptera > Phyllostomidae > Anoura > Anoura caudifer. The sequence continues at coordinate 102,146 of PVKU01000286.1, read as the reverse complement.
CAGAGGGAGAGAAACATCAGCGTATGGTTGCCTCTTGTGGGTCCCTTGCCGGGAACTGGCCTGTAACCCAGGCATGTGCCCTGACTGGGAATCGAACCGCGATCCCTTGGTTCATAGGCCTACACTCAATCCACGGAGCTACACCAACCAGGGCTGTTGGGAAAATTTTAAACAATGAGTTACAAAATCAAATTTGAACTTTTTAGAGATGACCTAGCTTAAGTATGAACAATTGGAGGACAAAGGCCAGAGTCGTGAGGATTCTAACTAAAGTACTGCAAATCCTACCACAAAGAAGTAGATGAATGTAAGAGAAAAGAAAGGAAAGAGGAACCTACAACTGTTCCCTGGTGTCTCGGTAGCTGGAAGAGGGTGGCGTGCAGGAGGAAAAGCCAGCTGCAGCGCTCACGCTGGACAGGACTACAGGACACCCAAGAGGAAACAGAAACAGACCTTGGATATGCGGCTCTGAAGCTCAGGGAAGAGTTCTGGGTTAGGACTGTGTTTGAGGAATCTGCAACGTTAAAGTAGCGATGCCCAGGTCTGAAAAATCTGAGCTGCCGCTCATGTTTAAGACTTCGGTGAGAATTCAAGTTCGAAAAATCCAATGAACAAGACAAACAAAAACTCATAGGCACAGACTACAGCATGGTGGTTACCAGAGGGAAAGGGGAGCTGGGGAGGGGAGAGGGAGTAAAGGGGGTCAGATATTGGATGTACAGTGACAGAAGGAGTTTGGACTTTCAGCGGTAAACACACAATGCAATATACAGATGATATAGAATTGTACACTTGAAACCTATATATTTTTATTAACCAATGTCACCCCAATAAATTTAATTTAAAAATTTAAAAATTATAAAAGCCTCTATTAAGTTAAAAGCCCAAAATATTTATTTCCCATTCTTTTTTTTGTGTGTGTGTGTGAATTTTGGAGTGGGGGCTAATAGTATATGTATTTTTGTGAAAATATTTTCACTCAATAATATAGACATCTTTTTACTCTTATTTTTTAATATATTTTATTGATTATGCTATTATAGTTGTCCCATTTCTCCCCCATCATTCCCCTCCACCCTGCTCACCCCCTCCCACCCATATTCCCCCCCTTTAGTTCATGTCCATGTGTCATAAGTTCTTTAGCTTCTACTTTTCCCACACTATTCTTGCCCTCCCCCTATTTTCTACCCACTGTCTATGCTACTTATTCCCTGTACCTTTTCCCCCTCCCTCCTCCTCTCACTCCCCTGTTGCTAACCCTCCATGTGATCTCCATTTCTGTGTTTCTGCTCCTGTTCTAGCTGTTTGCTTAGTTTGCGTCTGTTTTAGGTGTGATTGTTAATACCTGTGAGTTTGCTGTCTTTTTACTGTCATATTTTTTATCTTCTTTTTCTTAGATAAGTCCCTTTAACATTTCATATAATAAGGTCTTGGTGATGATGAACTCCTTGAACTTGACCTTATCTGAGAAGCACTTTATCTTCCCTTCCATTCTAAATGAAAGCTTTGCTGGATAGAGCAATCTTGGATGTAGGTCCTTGCCTTTCATGCTTGGAATACTTCTTTTCAGCCCCTTCTTGCCTGTAAGGTCTCTTTTGAGAAATCAGCTGACAGTCTGATGGGAACTGCTTTGTAGGTGACTGTGTCCTTATCCCTTGCTGCTTCTAGGATTCTCTCCCTCATTTTAATCTTGGCTAATGTAATTATGATGTGCCTTGGTGTGTTCCTCCTTGGGTCCACCTTCTTTGGGACTCTCTGAGCTTCCTGGACTTCCTGGAAGTCGATTTTCTTTGCCAGATTGGGGAGATTCTCCTTTATTATTTGTTCAAATAAGTTTTCCATTTGTTGTTCTTCCTCTTCCCCTTCTGGTACCCCTATAATTCAGATGTTGGGACATTTAAAGATGTCCTGGAGTTTCCTAAGCCTCTCCTCATTTTTTTGAATTCTTGTTTCTTCCTTTTTTTCTGTTTGTTTATTTGTTTCTTCCTTCTGGTCCACTCCATTGCTTTGAGTCCCAGTTTTCCTCCCATCACTATTGGTTCCCTGTGCGTTTTTCTTCATTTCATTTATTGTAGCCTTCATTTTTTCATCTAATTTACAACCAAAATCAACCAATTCTGTGAGCATCCTGATCACCAGTGCTTTGAACTGTGCATTTGATAGGTGGGCTATCTCTTGGTCACTTAGATGAATTGACTCTGGGGCTTTGATCCGTTCTCCCGTTTGAGCCATTTTTTGTTTTGTGTTGTTTTGTTTGGTCTGGTTGTGGCTGTTATGTATGAGGGATGGAGCCTTCGGTGTTCACCAGAGTGGGGCAGCCCAGTCGCTGGGTTGTGATGCTATATGTGGGGGCAGGGTCCAAAAGGGAACAATGGTGCTTGCTTCACTATCTCTTGGATTTCAATCCCTTCTGCCACTTTCCCCAAGCAAATTGGGCCCTCTGGTGCTGATTTCCATGTGGGTAGGCTTGTGTACATTCTAGGACCCTATGGGTCTCTCCAACAAACTCTCCTGTGAGGCTGGGAGTCTCTCCTGGCACTTCAACCCCCACAAGTGTTTTCAATTGGTGCTTTTAGGCTTTATTTCCTGGCCCTGGGGGCCCTGGGTTGCACAGTCTGTCTCGTTGCCTGTTTTTGCCTGGTTTATCTGAGCGCAAATGTGTGACTGAGGTCAGCCTCCTCGTGTGCCTCGCTTGGTCTGCTCATTGCTTCCTCGCACCCAGTAACCACCGCCTGTGTGCCTGGGGTGTGCCAACCACAGCCTGTGCATCTGGGACCACTAGCACTGCTTTTTCCTGCCGCGATCTCTCTCTGCTGGCTGCCAACTCCGCCCCTCTTACTGGTCTGGGTGAATCATCAGACATCCGTACAATTCAGTTTTCTATCTGTTCCAGTTGTTTTTTTTTTTTGTTCTGAATGTTTGTGTCCTTAATTTTGGTTGTGAGAGGAGGCACAGTGCATTCACCTATGCCTCCATCTTGGCTGGAAGTCTATTTCCAATTAATTTCTTAATCTCAAACAAGGGTGTCTCTTAGCTCCCTACATTCTTTCAGTAGCCGCCATCTAAACTATCTTTCTGAAACAGATATAATTCCTTAGGATATCCAAGGCTGAATTAAAACAAACTCATTTCTCATATGCTCCACACTGAATAGTGTCCACAGGGGGCAGCGGACACCAGTATCGCACCCCTTGCCCTTCCTTCACAGAGTCTACAACCTTTACCCCTGTGGCACCAACCAAAATTCCATTCGCAGATGGAAGTGCAGTCCAGAACTATGTGACTGTCACCTGGTAAGAACCATAGCATAGATTTTGTCATCTTAGAGGAGGGGATAGAAAGAAAAGACATGAAAGGAGGAAAATGTTGGTTTGGGCCTCGTGGGGACTGATTATAATTGCCACAGGTGTGTTCCATTGTGAATCCGGGTGTGTGACCTCCACTGAACCCTGTGGGGAAGCAGAGCGGTCAGGGAGGATCAGAACCAAAAAGCGTCCTGTGTATTGGACCAGTAGCCAGTCATGGCTGCCCTTACTGAAAACTGCTGCAAGGGAAGACAGGAGTGGAGCTCAAATGGCAGTGAGTTGAGAAGAGAACTGAGAAGTGAGAAAGTAAACGGTTAGTGTGGAGAGCTTGCCATGGTCTAAATGTTTAGGTCCCCTGAAAATTACCACGTTGGAACCCTAATGACCAACGTGATAGTATTAGGAGGTAGGGCCCAGGTCACAAGGATAGACACCTCATAATGGGATTAGCGTTCTTATAAAAGAGACCCCACAGAGATCCCTTACCCCTTCCACTAAGTGAGGACACAACAAGAGAGCCAGCTATGAACCAGGCAAAGGGTTCTCAGCAGAACACAACTCTGATGGCGCCATGACCTTGACCTCCCTAACCTCCAGAGCTGTGAGAAATAGGTTGCTGTTGTTTATAAGCTACCTGGTCTGCAGCATTCTGTTACAGCAGCCCAAAGGGGCTGGCTGTACAGGGCTCTTTCACAAAGAAACTGGAATAAGAATTCAAGGAGAGAGGGGCAAATAAGTAAAAGACTGCACGGGATCAAGAGAGGGTTGTTTGCCTGTTTTTGGTTTTTGTTTGCTTGTTTGTTTTTTTAAGGATGAGAAGAAACTGCAGTCTACTTCATACTGAGGGGGAAGAGAAGTCTATAAGGAAGCAAAAGGAGGTACAAGAGGAAACAGGCTATGGAGGAAATGTGCGATGGGATCAGGAGTATCTTTTGGAATGAGTGGTATGGATGCTGAATCAGTCACTACTTTTGAGCTGCAAGTGTCAGAAACCCAACTCTAACTAACCCAAGCAGAAAAGAAAATTTGTGAGTTAAGGGTTGATGCTGGCTTAAGAATAGGCTCAAATAGTATCAGTAGGTTTCTCCTTCTCAGTCTCCTTGCTGTCCTCTGGGTCAGCTTTCTTCCCAGGCAGGTTATCCCCAGGGGATGCCAATGGCAGACCGCAGTCTAGGCTCACATTCTATGAGCTTGGGAGCTCAACAGGCCAAGCACTCCTCTTTGTCCAAAAGTTACAGTAACAGCCCTCGGACTGACTCCTACTGGAAGTGACAGGGTCACATGCCCATCCTTTAATCAGTCGGGCTTAGCTGAGCCCAAGTGCCAGGCCCACTTTCATTAGCCCTACCCAAACCACTTGAATGGAAGACAGCGGGAGGAAGGACCCCTGAAAAAAATCAAAGTGTAGCTATGAGAAGAAGGGACATGGATGCTAGGAAGACAAAAAATGGTGGGAAGGAGGAAAGAAACAGTAGAAAAAGTGACACAGGGTTGTCTTCAAAGACAGATATAAGTGAACCAGGTAAAAAAAGTATGGAAGAACCAACATTGAACAACAGGGTTAGAGTAGAAGCTACCACAAAAGAAGTTTTATTGCACTTAGACTTGCTGCTCAAAAAAGGGGAAGAGCAGTGTCTTATATAAAGAGAACTTTTATTACTTGAAGTTCCTATTATCAGGAAGCATTACACTGTTACCCTTCTATACATCCATCCTGGTGCACGCACTCACTCCTAGACACCTGGGCCACGAGTAAAGTGGAGATTGCTGCTGTGCTCATCCCAAATCCATTCGGTTATGAAAGAACTCTGTATTTTAGAATATAATGGGGATCAAGAGGGATTTTTTTTAAAGCACTGAATCTCAAACTTCCTCTGCCAAAAACCGACTCTTTGAAACCTTAGGTTGAATGTAAAGACCACATCAAAAGATATTCCAAAGTTTCCATCTTTCTCCTATTACACAAGCAGTGAGTCTTCATTTCCCATTTCTCAGCTCTCTACACATTCCCTTCAACCCAAAGAATACCAATACCCCCCAAACAGCATTTCCACATACCCAAGTTTCTGGATCCAGCTGGGGCAACTTGTTGGTCACACCAGTGCCTAGGCTCTCTCCTAAGGATTCGTTGTCTTGGACAGCTCCACTTTCAAGTGGAGTTTAATACAATTTGTGTGTGCATCCATGCTGAATGGCCTGCCTTCGGTGGAAGGGGATAAAGTGCCTCTGACGTGCCCGCTGCAGGGCTCTGCAGCCCACAACGGCATGGGCCCCCACACCCCTGATGGCGTCTAGCCCGCTCCCTTCAGGCTGAGGCAGCCCATTTCAGCAACATCTTCTGAGCTGGACTGTTTACAGGTGGCCTCCCTAACCCTCCCAGTCTTTCCACAATTCAGTCCTCAGGAAATATTTTTCAGATTCCATGAAAGTCATATGTGATTACTGCCAGTTAAGTCTGAACATTAGATTTTTTTACTCATTAATCAAACATGCATATTTGATATACAGTTTACAGAGAGGATGTTATGTAACCCTGCAGCCCTAAGTGTCCATGTTATCAAGTAATATGACAACCCAATACTCTGGATGAATATTTGAAGGCCATGCTAATATTAATTTCAGACATTAAGGTAAGAATAATGTGAATTCCTGACTTTGTATATAAATGTACAGCTCCTCCCTCCCCATTGGAAGAGTGTGGGCTTGGCATCACCCAACTACACCACCTTGCCATCCCCACGGGCACGGCTGGCATACAAGCGTGTGCGTTGACACCCAGCTGAATGTACCCAGTGGCCGTGGGACACAGCAAAGCCAACTGGCCCGGCCAACAGTTGACTTTCACCCTGAGGACAGCAGTGTGGATGGAGAGAAACGAACAAATACAGGGTAAATCACCTTTTTGAGGTCAAGTCTGCAGGGCACTGGGTCTGCACTTAAATGAAACCAAACCCCCAGGAAAGAGCACCTATGAAAGGAAAAGGAAAACATCAGCTGCTTACCAAGCACATTTGCCAGAAAACAGTGTTTCAATATTGATCAATGATTAGGTTAGAATTTCCGATGCTTCTACTCTATTAAATCCCTTAGCACTCTCCCCTGTCCCTAAAATCTTTCATAATCATATTAGGTTTTTATGGCATCAACAGCCAAAACAGCACAGGTTGCTTTTGGTATAAACACTGAAAACTGTCTCTTATTACTTGAAAGCCTACAAGGGATTTAGACATTCACATGTAAAATGATCGTGGCCTCTTTTCTAGGCTTTGAGGTTATATAACTTTCATAAGTCAGCCCACCAGAGTATTTAAAGAAAATAGTTCTTCAAATAGAATACGGTGTTTAATGCATGTTGGTGAGGTTTTATCCCGTGCATTTGAATGATTAGGGTAAAGCACTATGTTGCAGATTTCACATATTCCTTACTCTCCCCCTTCACTCCAGTCCTTTGGAAGTTGATACTAATGTGGACTCCAAATATTAATCTGGGGCTTTGGGTTCTCGTGTCACCTGATAACTTGGACACTTAAAGCTGCAGGATTACAACATCCCCTCTGATAACTGTATATCAAACACAGATACTTGATTGAGTAAAGAGTCCAATGTTCAGACTAACTGGTAACCCTGGGTTCTGATCACATTAGCCTTTCCTTCTAACTCTATAGCATTCCCACATTCATTTTCTATGTCAAGGCAAAATCCATGGCCCTGCGTCAAGAGCTTGCTCAAGGCTGGCTTTCGTTAGCATTTCATGTCCCTGTTCTCCGTTTTACCTGCACTCCGCCCTGTCATGTAGAAACCATCCTTCACGCGAGCTCAAAGGGCCCTTTCAGTCATCCTTTCTTCTAGCACCCCTAAGGTGTCTCACGCATGCATGCATGGGTATGGGCACGGATGAGACAGTACTCAAAATATATTGATGATGTATTATTAGTTTATTCCAGGCAAACACAGGTAACTGAATTGCAATTTACATTGCCATTGAAGTCAGACAGAAAACCCCACCACATGGGACTGCTGAGGTTTGATGCAGTAGTTCGTCCCGGCGGCCTCGTCTATACAGTCATTGTAGTAGATATCGCAGCTGCCACACTTACAGCTTACAGCTACGGGGTAGGAGAAATAAGGACTGACATGGCGTGGGCACCCTGGTATTTCTACGGTCTTGTACGTGAAGTCTCTATACGTACAAACGTCCTGGGACATACCATATTTGGGAAGAAACAGCTTGCCATTGACATCCTGTGGAGAGAACAGATAAAGGAACATAGTGTAATAGGACTTTGGGACATGTACAGATAATGAAAACAAATAAAAATTAATTCACCTATATTCTGTTGTCACAAATAGGACTGGGAGAGGGTTTCTTAGCCCCGTTTAACATGTACCAACTCAACACATCCTCACTGAACCCCAGAGAGACAAAAGTGGCACATGCCCCCCCTTTACCCTTGATCACGGGAATAAGATAACAAAGTGTTGAAATAAACCGTTACAAAATTATCTGTGCCCATTGTGCTGAGTAGATGTACATAATACTGTAACCTGTGCGTTCTCCTCTAAGGAGCCAATCACCATTAGATCTGGAAAGTGGGGATGTGATTTATCTCAGTTCCTTTCTGGACAGAAATGGACTAAGCCTAGTTTTATCTAATTTACAGCTAAAAGAAGTGAGATGGACTACATACCCATGTCATACAATAGCCAGCACACATGGTGGTGTTGATGACAAGGCAATAATCACACTCCGTCCTTTCAACATACATCATATACTCAGTCAGAATACAAAAAGAGGTCACTTGTCCACAGGCAAGGCCAAAAAGCATGGACATCAGGAAGATGGCAGTCATGCTAAATCAAAGATAAAATTGAAGAATCTATTAGATATATCCTTTAGCACATTCAGAACGGACATTTGGAAAGAACTAAAAATATATGTATTTTATGTCCTGGCTGGTGTAAGCTCAGTGGATTGAGCGCAGGCTGTGAACCAAAGTGTCACCGGTTCAACTCCCAGTCGGGGCACATGTCTGGGTTGCCAGCCAGGTCCCCAGTAGGGGGCACGTGAGAGGCAACCACACATTGATTTGTTTCCTTCCCTTTTCCTCTCTCTATAAATAAATAAATAAATAAATAAATAAACAAACAAACAAAATTAATTTTGAAAAAACATATATGTATTTTAATACAGTGCCTATTTTGTCTGAGGCCCAATATGAGGTGCTTTTACATAGTTAATACTCTCAGTAACCTTTCTTTATACACAGATGTGGCTACAACCCGCAGAGCCCACGGTGTGCGAGGTCATACGGTGAAGGTCCTGTTTGCAAGTGCTGCGTGGCTCCACTGGCAGCAGAACGGCACGCCTGAACCACCACAGCAGGGCAGTGGCAGAGTCACAAATGCCAACTAAGTGTAAAGCCATGCATTCAATGGACGCAATCCAAATACCACCCTCTGTGGTTACAAAAAGGAGTTAATGGTGAAGTTTCAGTAAAAGCTTCTCTAGAACTGTAGTTTCGAAAAACTTTGGTTAAAAGACCAGCAAACCGTTGGGCAAATAAAAAATTGTTACTCAGAAGATGCATGAAGTTCATCATCTTAAAGAGATTACAGATGCAAAAAATACAGGTTGGCCCAATGAGAGTGATACACTCCAGGATGGCAGCTCCACTGCAGGTCAGCCAGATAAGGAAGACGTGTTTGGCTGTGTGGAGGACACCAGGGGCCCACATGCCTCAGGCCAAAGGAGAACTTGGATCTCAAGAGTCTGTCTGATGAAAGAGTTGGTTCAACATCAACTGGGCATCGTAATGAGCTGGTAATGTTGACACAATTATTTCAGATCTGCTACTGAGAGTGTAATCCAGACTTTGGAATATAAAATGATCACTCCAAAGAGTAAGATTTTTTTTTTTTACTTTACAAATGTTGTACAGTTAGCTAGGTATATTTGGATTTTTTTGCTTCTCAAGAATATTGATCCTGGATTAAGGAAGATAATCACATTTTAAGATTTCCCATGTATAATCAATAAAATATACTTTAAAAAAGTCTCCCATGGGCCTATGAGAAATTGACCAAAACATTTAACCTGTCTAGGCCTCATCTCCCCATCTGCAGACCAGAAAGAGACAAGTACACTCAATCCTTTTTTAAATCCTAGGAAAAATCTACTTTATAGCTTTTACCCATTGTCATATTCAGCATGGACCCTATACCTCCTTCAGAGTTCCTCCTATAAATGTAAAACTCTACCTTCACAAAAGGAAAAATTAAAAGTACTGAGTTATCAGCAAAATAGCTGTGTGACTTTGTGAATGTAAAGAAAGTAAAAATTATTCTTTCTATTTTATTGCAAATAGTAAAGCTTGAGCCACAAAATCTTTCTGAGCCTCAACTTGTTTATGCAGAAAAGGAAAGCTTAGAACCAGAAGACGATCAGGAAGCTCCCTTCAGCACCAGTAGTCTGTGATTCTATGTGATAAATTGGTGTCAGACTCCTGGTCTAAGAGCTAATGACCTAGAATTCTCCTTCCAAATTTCATTGCAATTGTGTGTAACGGAGCAATTTAATATCTCTGTGCCTTCATTTTTCCATATGCTCCATTCTAAACTCATGAAAAATAAAACCACACATGTGATGAACCTGGAGTGCTACATAAAAAAAGACTATATAAATATATACATAAACATGTATGTATCATTATATAAAATCATTGTTAGTTAATACCTCCCTATATAATCTGCCACAATTTCTCTTTTATCACCTGGATTCTCATTTTTGCAAATTAATTGCCTCTTTTAAAATCATCATAAATTATTTCTTGAGCAGCTAAATATAGAAGGCCTGATACTAGGGCCTAAATAACCAGAGATGCTTTTTTCAGTGGGGTAACCATGTATGTCTACACTGCCAATGTTTTTCCTTATTCTAAGATATCTTCTTTCTTTTGCCCCTTACTCCATTTTTTCTTTTCCTTTTTTTTTCTTTTGCTCTCGCTACCTTCATTTTTCAATAAACACTTTTTTTCTCTGCTCTGTTAATTTCCTTCACCAATCTTTTCTCTTCAATTCCCTTGCCCCACTATGAAGACAATCAACTGCCTACCCTATAAACAGTTCAGGAACTTACTAAAGCAACACATTTTTCCAGAGAGCAAAATGAACTATAAGACAGATGCATATACCAGACACTATCCAAGGAGGTTTAGCTACTAAATAACTAAAAGAAGACAGTAAATTACCCCTACAGGTACTCAAAATTGAATTTACTCTAAGTTTCCCCAAAAGTATATTATCATCAAAGGTAACCATTAGTGATTGATAGAATTCAATAAGTAGATTATTCGGTTGACAAAATTATTTAAATCAAAATGTGAATAGGAAAAGAAGGCCATGAACATCAATCAGGGAATTGACCTGTTGTTCATCTTCAAGTCAATGAAATTTTTCTTATCCTTATGTATGTAGTTCACACAACTTTACCCAACATTGAACTATTTTGGAGCAATAATTAAAATTCTCTGGAGCTGATCCAAGCAAATTATCAATCAGCACTTGCCAATTTTCAATAAATATTAAAATGGTGAAAGTGAAAAAAGAAAAAGAACATTTCATCTTGCAAAGCCTTTCAAGTATAGACACCTACCTTACTTTGCATTGGTGAGCTGAGGCTGTAGTGACTCAGACTAAAGCCTCTTGGTTCATTTTATACCCTTCAGTATAATTCCTCTTTGATCTTGTTTATACAATTGCGTTTGAATTACTGCTCTCTTATCTGAAAAACATCTATTGAAAATTCATACTGAACCCCAAATAAAATGTGTTTAAACAATTTCACAATGCCTTCCTCTGGAAACTCTGACATTATTGCAGCACAGATTTTCTTTTCTCCTATTTCAAAATAAAGTTACCCTTTTAAATACATCCTTTATTAATACTTATTAATATAACAAAGGAAGTACACAGAAAGAGAAAAAAAACTTAACATCAGCTAAGTTCGATATGGGAGTGAAATTTCATTTGGGACATGAGTGCCCCAAATTTTACCTAAGTGCTCATTTAGAGACAAATAAAATTACTACTTATCAACAAAGCAAAGGCAACTTTTTAATGGAAATCCAGGACACTTGGCATATATGTTTCTGACTTTAAAAAAAAAAAAAAAAAGGAGTTCGAAATGCTTTTTTTCTTTGTGTTTAAAATAATAATAAAAATTTGTGTGACAGAGACGGAAAGTAAATGGATAGAAAAACATATTTCATGCAAGTGTTAATGAAAAAAGTTGGGGTAGCAATATTTATATCAGACAAAAAAACTTTTGAGACAAAGAAGGACATGACATAATGATAAACGGAACGATCCAACAAGAGTATATAACCCTTGCAAGCATTTATGCACATGACATAGAAGCACTTAAACATATAAAACAAATGTTGATGGACATTAAAGCAGATATCAACAACAATGCAGTGACAGCAGGGCACGTTAACACCCCAGTGACACCAATGGATCGATCTTCCAGAGACAGAATCAATAAGGAAACAGCAACCTTAAATGATACACTAGAGCATTTCACCCCAAACATCAAAATATACATTCTTTCCAAGTGCACATGGAACATCTTCTAGGATACACCACATGTTAGGACACAAAACAAGTCTAAATTTAAGAAGGTTGAAATCATATCAAGCATCTTCTCTGACCACAATGGCAAGAACTAGAAATCAATTACAAGGGGAAAAAAATCCTGAAACACAAATTCATGGAGGTTAAATAACATGTTACTAAACAACGAATGGTTAACAACAAGATCAAGGAAGAAATCAAAGGATACCTCAAGACAAATCAAAATTGAAAACACAACAACCCCAAATTGATGAGACCCAGCAAAAACTGTCCTAAGAGGGAAATTCATATAATTTATGTGTGAAATAATAGTCATTTAGGTAAATAACCAAATCTAACAGTGTATCACACTGACCTGAGATCCAGTCCTGGCTCTGCCATTGGCTAGCTCTCTGACACTGGCGTGCTTGAGTGCTCTTTACTTCAGTTTCTTCCTTTATATAAAGGTGACATCATTGTTTACATAGAGCATGTGACACAGTGTCTGGCATGTAATAAGTGTTCCATAACTGACAACAAATTTATAATAATTCAATATTTATTTACTTAATATTTAGTCACAGTGCCTAGTACATAGTAGGCAGCCACTGTATTTGTGGACCACAAAAATGGATAATGGATGCATGAATAAATAATTATATTTTAAAACCACTTTCTACCATCTCTATAGCTATAACTCATGTTTACCCTTTCAATCCATTTGCCTCACTATAATAAAATATGCCAAAAGTTCAATGAGAATTTCCCATTGCACTCAGGAAAAAAGTCCAAACTTCTTAGTATCATTCACAGAGTCCTTCATAGCCTATTTTGTATCTCTAGTTTCATCTTTCCCCATCTCCTACCTCTCCCATCTTCTCCACCCTTTTCCCACTTTCTATGTTTTTCAGCCTAACTGAACTGAGTTCCTCAAATTAGTCGCACATTCTATTCCTGAACATTTTCATATGCTGTTCCCACTACCTGGAACACCTGCCTGACCCCCACTCCATGCCTCATCTCACCTAACTCCTCCGCATCCCTCATGACTGAACTGAGAAAGCTCTCCTTCTGCAAAGCCTTCTCTGAGTCCCTAGGGCCTCCCTCATGGTTGGTTGTTTTATTAGAACTAGAGAAAATATAAAGAGTATCTGGCACATGGTAGAGGCTCAATAAATCATAGATATTATTATAGATTATTGGCACCCTGGTTAGTCTTCTCTTGTCCTCATCATTGTTAATGAAAGTTAACAAAAAATAAAAATAAAAAAAGAAAGAGGCCTGGTATAGGCAAGGCTCCCTGGAGGGAGAATGGAAAGGTGAAGGCAGAATTGGGGATATATACCAAAATAGCCACTCCAAGGGCTCCCAAATCTTGGGAATGTGAGCTACCATGTAGTAAGAGAAGAAATCTGAAAACAGGTCAAGTGACAATGAGGATGCCAAATTTAACCTGCTTCATATGATTCCACCCAAGATGATAAGGGTACAGTAACGGCAGGGATGTTGTATGTTTGTTTCCAATGGAACTAGTACTCTGTTGTATAAAGTATTGATTTGTGTACTCAGTGCCTAGCAGATTTATACACATATCCCTGGGAAATACAGATACACATAATAGGTAACTGATAATACTCTTGGCCTACTAAGAATTATAAAAATTATCATACATTTGGGTAATGATTTTATTTTCAAAGGGGCTCTAATATATATGCTCTCCTACCGTTAAAAGAATCCAGGCAGACAGAACTTTCACTTCAGATTGGATTTACTTGCCCATCTCAGATTACTATAAACAGGATAAAATATACGAAACAATGGCTCTACATACATGGAACATCAGGAAACAAAGGAAAGTGATTCCAAAGAGACAAGAAACAAAGGAACTACAGCTTACTGCTGGAAGAAAGTTTCTGGACTATGGTGCAGAAAGGGGTATTAAGGCAGAGCCAAGAATTGTCCCCAAATTGAGGAGATGGACCTGGGCATCCTTGGAGCCCAAGACACTTGATATTCACAGGAAAGTATATTGGAGAGGAAAGAACTGCACAGATAAAGAATTCTGGAGATCTGAAGTAATCTCTTTGAATATTCAGCTGAAAACTGATAAACTCCTGTGAGGAAACTAGATGAGGCTAGGAAAGGAAATACCTGAAGGGATTAAAGAGAACAGTCCTGGGACTCACACAGACATAGGCAGAGTATTTGTTCCACCCAGCAACAGTGGAAAATTTTCTAATTGATGGGCAATCAGGTACTAGATTTAGAAGGGTTATACCTCAATTGTGGGGAAAAATTAGTCATAGACTAAATGCTGTTCTGACTCTGCCTTAACAAATCTTTACAGCAAGACACAAAGGGTCAACTATTTGCAAGTAACAGAACTGACTCAGAACAAAGTTGAAGAAATATTTATAGGAATACAATGATATCTTACCCCCAACAATGTATTCAATATAATCCACAATATGTGGCATTCAATAAAAAATTACTAGGCATGTAAAGAAGCAGGAAAATATAATTCATAATAAGAAAGATAATACATTGAAATGGACCCAGAAATGGTACAGATAATAGAATTAATAGACAAAGGACGTCAAAGCATGACACTACCAAAGGAACACAATTTGCTAGTAACTGATTCTCAAGAAGTAGAAATCTGAGTAATCAAAAAAAATCCTAATTATTTGAAAGAAAGTAAGAGTCAAGAGAAAATGGATAACTCAATGAACTCAGGAAAACAATGCATAAATGAAACCAGAAGTTCAACAAAGATATAGAAATCACAGAAAAGAACCAAATAAATTCTGTTAAAGAATATGTAAATCATATTGAACTCTAGTACGTAAGTTAAAAGATGAACTGTTGAAAATAACCATAGCCACAATATTTTGTTAATGTAACACAATATAAAAATATGTAAATAGGGACACCAATAACATAAAATGGGGGAGGAAAGTAAATGTGTAGAACTTTTTTACACAAATGAAATTAAGGTGTATTAGCTTAAAATAAACTGTTATAAATATGAAAATGCTTTATATAAGCTTCATGGTAATCACAAACACCAATAATAGATACACAAATGATAAAAGGAAAAGAATTAAAGCACACCCCTACCAAAAAAATCATCAATTACAAAGAAAGACTACAGGAGAGGAAGGAGAAAAGAAGAACTCAAAACAATCAGAAAACAGGTAACAAAATGGTGAAAGTATATCCTTACATATCAATAATTACTCAAATATAAATGGTTTAAATTCCCCAATTAAAAGATATACAGTAGCGGCATGAACTAAAAGAAGAAAAGACCAAATGATATACTGCCTACAAGAGACTCTAAGCTACAAGTGTACTCATAATTTCAAAGTGAAGGGATGTCAAAAGATATTCCTTGCAAATGAAAACCATAATAGAGCAGAAGTAGCTATACTCATATGAGACAAAACAGACTTTAAGACAAAAGCTATAATAAGAGACAAAGTCATTATATAATGATAAAAGGGTTTATTTATTAGAAAATGTAATAATTATGGCCCTAACAGGTGTGGCTCAGTTGGGTGGGCGTTATCCTGCAAAGCGAAAGGTTGCTGGTTCTATTTATGGTCAGGCGCATGCCTTGGCTGCCAGCCCAGTCCCAGGTACGTCAGGGTATGTGCGGGAGGCAGTTGGTCGATGTTCCTCTCATACACCAATGTTTCTCTCCCTCTCTTTCTCCCTTCCTTCCCCTCTCTCCAAGAATAAATAAAATCTTTTTAAAGAGAGAATATAATAATTATAAATATATATGCATCCAATATTACAGTACCTTAATAATTAATAGATTAAATAACCTAGATTAAATAATAATTAACAGATCTGAAGGCAGAAACAACAGCAATGCAATAACATTTACATATCCTACTTTCAACAATGAATACATCATCTAGACAGAAGATGAATACAGAAATAATGGAATTGGAGGACACTTTAGATCACACAGACTTAACAACATATACACAACATTCCATTCAACAGCAGCAGAATACACATTTTTCTCAAAGAAGAGACAGCCAATTTGCCTAATACATAGAAACAAACACCGAGAGTCTAGCAAAGTGAGGAAACTGAGGGATATATTCCAAACAAAAGACCATGAAAAAACTCAGAAAAAGACCTTCATGAAATGGACATAAGCAATCTACCTGATAAAGAGTTCAAAGTAATGGTCCTAAAGTTGTTCAATTAACTTGGAATAAGATTGGATGCAGACCCAGTGAGGCGTGCAAGGTGGCTGGCTGACCAGGCAGTCTCACATTCACACGCAGATAATCCAGGCGAAAACGGGCAGCAAGACAGACCTCACAACCCAGGGCCCCAGCACCAGGAAATAAAACCTAAAAACACTGACTGAAAACACATGTGGGGGTTGAGGTGCTGGGAGAGACGCCCAGCCTCACAGGAGAGTTTGTTGGAGAGACCCACAGGGTCCTAGAACATACACAAGCTCACCCACCAGGGAATCAGCATGAGAGGGCCCAATTTGCTTGTGGGAAGCAGCGGAAGGGACTGGAATCTGAGAGACAGTGGAGCAAGTGTCATTGTTCCCTCTCAGACCCTACCCCTACATACAGCGTCACAACCCAGCCACAGGGTTGCCCTGCCCAGGTGAACACCTAAGGCTCCACGCCTCACTACATGACAGGTGGGACCACACCAAAAAAAAACCAACAAAACAACAACAACAAAAAAAAAACCAAAAAACAAAAACAAAAGTGGCTCAAATGGGAGAACAGATTAAAGCCCCAGAGCCAATTCATCTAAGTGACCAAGAGATAGCCAACCTATCAGATGCACAGTTCAAAGCACTGGTGATCAGGATGCTCACAGAATTGGTTGATTTTGGTTGCAAATTAGATGAAGAAATGAAGGCTACAATAAGTGAAATGAAGAAAAATGCACAGGGAACCAATAGTGATGGGAGGAAAACTGGGACTCAAATCAATGGAGTGGACCAGAAGGAAGAAAGAAACAACCAAACAGAAAACAAGGAAGAAACAAGAATTCAAAAAAATGAGGAGAGGCTTAGGAACCTCCAGGACATTTTTAAATGTTCCAACATCTGAATTATAGGGGTATCAGAAGGGGAAGAGGAAGAGCAACAAGTAGAAGCTTACTTGAACAAATAATGAAGGAGAACTTCCCCAATCTGGCAAAGGAAATAGACTTCCAGGAAGTCCAGGAATCTCAGAGAGTCCCAAAGAAGGTAGACCCAAGGAGGAGCACATCATAACTACGTTAGCCAAGATGAAAATGAAGGAGAGAATTCTAGAAGCAGCAAGGGATAAGGGCACAGTCACCTACAAAGCAGTTCCCATCAGACTGTCAGCTGATTTCTCAAAAGACACTTTATAGGCAAGAAGGGGCTGGAAAGAAGTATTCCAAGTCATGAAAGTCAAGGACCTACATCCAAGATTGCTCTATCCAGCGAAGCTGTCATTTAGAATGGAAGGGAAGATAAAGTGCTTCTCAGATAAGGTCAAGTTCAAGGAGTTCATCATCACCAAGACCTTATTATATGAAATGTTAAAGAGACTGATCGAAGAAAAAGAAGATAAAAAATATGAACAGTAAAAAGACAGCAAACTCACAGGTATTAACAACCACATCTAAAACATAAGTAAACAGCTAGAACAGGAGCAGAAACAGAAATGGAGATCACATGGAGGGTTAGCAGCAGGGGAGTGGGAGGAGGAGGGAGGGGGACAAGGTACAGAGAATAAGTAGCACAGATGGTGGGTAGAAAATAGATGGGGGGGGCAAGAATAGTGTGGGAAATGTAGAAGCTAAAGAACTTATGACACATGGACATGAACTAAAGTGGGGAATGTGGGTGGGAGGGGGTGAGCAGGGTGGAGGGGAATGATGGGGAAGAAATGGGACAACTGTAATAGCATAATCAATAAAATATATTGAAAAAAAAACTCTCAATAAAGTGTGTATAGAGAAAATGAACCTCAACATAATAGAGGCTACTTATAACAACCCACAGCTAACATCATACTCAATGGTGAAAAAGCTGAAATCTTTTCCTCTAAGATAAGGAACAAGATAAGGATGCCCACTCTCACTACTTTTATTCAACATAGTATTGAAAGACCTAGCCAGAGAAATCAGGCAGGAATAAGAATTAAAAGGCATCCACCCCTGGCTGGTTTGGCTCAGAGGACTGAGTGCTGGCCTGTGAACCAAAGGGTTGCCGGTTCAATTCCCAGTCAGGACACATGCTTGGGTTGTGGGCTGGGTGCCCAGTAGGGAACATGGGAGAGGAAACCACACATGGATGTTTCTTTCCCTCTCTTTCTCCCTCCCTTCTTCTGTCTCCAAAAGTAAATAAAATCTTAAAATAAAAAAAAAAAGAATTAACAGGCATCCAAATCAGAAAGAAAGTAGTAAAATACTGGTTTGTAGATTACATGATACTATATATGGGAGTAGGCAAAAGTAGGTTTGTAGTTGTTCATATTGAAAATAATACAATAATTAACATATAATAATATAGCAATAAACTCTGTGTTTCATGTACTCATAACTGTAAACCCATTTTTGCCAACCTCTATACAGAAAACCCCGAAGATTCAACCAAAAAGCCGTTAGAATAAATGAATTCAGTAAAGTTGCAGGATACAAAACTAGTATATAAAAATCTGTGGTGCTTCTATACACCAGCCTTGAACTGTAAGAGAAATGAGGAAACAGTCTCACTTATCATGGCAGACCTAGAAAATAATACATGCAGTTTATTATATTGTATGTCAATTACACCTCAACAAAGCTGTTCTTAAAAATCCAGCAGGCAAAATAATGTGTCTGCTACTCGCACTTCATCATCCTCTGTCTCATTCTACCTTTCACTTCCTATGTTCCTTTGAGCATGCTAAACCTGTTCTCGTGACAGGGCTTTTGCATTTGTTGTTTATTACGAAGAGCTCTTTCACCAGATCTCCAAATGGCTTCCTCATCATCTCAGCTTTAAAATTACTTCCTCAGAAGAGCCTTCCTTGACCATTAATCTGCCTCTGCCGGTTTTTACCCCACTATCTCATTCTTTCTTCATAGTGCTTATAACTTTCTGATATTATATTATTTGTTTACATATGTATTCTGTTTCTCCCCTTTCAACTAGAATGTAAGCACCATAAATGGAGGAGCTTACCTGTACTGGTAAAACTAGCCTATTTCATATATTAGATGTTCAATAAATATTTATTGAATGCATAAGTAAGTGGAAATACTGGTGCTATTTCCAGAGTTTGTAATCAGATACAAGGAGAGGTTAACTGCCCTAATGTTTTATAGATGGCTACAGCAAAGCCCTACTAAAATAAAAGTTTGCTGATATCCCTTTTATTGAATTAAAATTTTAACTAATTTTCAAAGGAAAAGTAAAAGCCTCAATCTTCAATTAGCTAAACAGAGGAATTGCACTGGTTATGAATGAGACTTGTTAGTATTTTACCCTCCTCAAAGAGTGAGTGTTCTAGCTGGCAAGATGTTCTACTTCCATGAAATTCTAAAATCCTGTGCAATAGATATGTTTTTAAAACTCAGTTTATCCATCTGAAGTTTGCGTTATCTGTAAGAGTCACATTAGAATAGTCTGCCATTTGAAACAAAATCATTTATTAAATTCCTTTCAATTTTTTCTTAAACAATACAGATAACTGATAGCAAGAAGAGTTGGACCTAATGTGCATATTTATCCCTGTATTATCTTGAAGCTCCCAAGAGACAAAACTAATATTTATAAAAACTATGTCAATTTACTTCTCTCTTTTGGTAACATGTTAAGCCTCCAATATGCCGCATTTATATGAATTGACAAAAGCTTTCACCATTTCAAGACATTTTTAAGTGAAGGTCATTATAAAAATGTTAATAGGAGTTGCTAACATCTTCTGTAATAAAATTCATAGTGTTATAAAAGTATTCTTTTCTGCATATCAAAACTTATTTCTCTATCCCTTAGTACAATATATTATTCATTCTATTTTTGTTACTGTACATAACCTCTTGGTAATTAGATATTATTTTGCCATCTGAATAATACGAGCAGTATTAACCGCACTCACAGTAACACATGCAACCACTTCTCAGCAACTAATTAACACTGTTATTAATCTCACCAAAAATTATTTTAACTTGTCCCATCTTTGTTTAGTACACCTTTTATTTCAAAACAATCACAGTATGGCTATATGTAAAAATCAATAAAGAATCCCCCTGTTGCGAGAGTCTGATTTTAAAAGGCAAGTTCACCTGAAATTTTGTATTTAGAGGTATGATTACTGATCACCTTATTTTAAAATGTTTTCTTCTGGGACATCTTCTAACAAAGGATTTCTCAAACATGCCAGAGTGGGGGGTTTATGTCAACTAAGTCTCCCTGAACCAAGGAAGACAATTTCAGGTTGGCCACAAGGGAGCCAGCAGCTTGCACCACATGGCTAACTTCGTCATTCCACTTTGGATGCTGGAATGCCATTTCAGACTTGTCTAAACAAGTAGGCTTGGCACTTGAGAACACGAAATTTTCTTGTGAATTGTGAAGAGTGGTGCATTTGTACTTCAAAAGGCTTGAAATCCAATTCCACCACTTGTTCTGTGCCTTTAGTTTTCTCTCTCTGAGTCCTAGTTTGCTTATCTGTACAATGGGGATAAATGCTACTTCACAGGGGCTTGGCAGGTATTAAGTGGAGTAGTAGACAAGCCGCTTTCTACACTATAGAGCCTTACATTCTTTTATAAAAAAGAATTCTGTACGCAAATTAATCTGTGGTGGCCAAGAAATAATATACTAATCGGGCAGCTAAGTTCCTTCACTACATGTGTGTGAAAACAACTGAAGTAAAAGAAGCTAGACACAAAAGACCACATGTGGTATGCTGCTACATATTTGAAATCCAGAGTAGGAAAGCCCGCAGAGCTGGTAATACCAGGGACGGGGAGTGGGAAACAGGGAACAAAACCCAGTGAGCACAGGGTTTCCTCTGGGAGCGAGGAAAATGATTTGGCACTAGGTAAAGGCAGTGCTTGCACCACATTGTAAATGTGTTAAATTCTTCAGAAAATTCTTCAGAAAATTCTTCACTTTAAAGTGCTTAATTTTATTATGTAAATTTCACCTAACTCTAAAAAATGACAATTGACAGCTCATACCAAACTAACAAACAATGCATTGTGGGGTTTATAACATATGTAGAAATTAACTGTATGTCAAGAATAGAACAAAGGAGAGAAATGAGAAATGAAAATATATTTCCGTATGGTTCTCACCGTATGTAAAGTGCTACAATAGCATTTGAAGGTAAACTATGATAAGTTAAAGATGGATACTGCAAATCCTGGAACAACCACTAAGAATGAAAGTGTAGCTAAAAAGCCCATAGTGCCAAAAGTATGAGAAGGTAAAGACTGGGAGAAAATATTTGTAAAACACCTATCAGATAATGGATTATTATCCAAAATATACAAAGAACTCTTTAAACCTGACAATGAAAAGCTAATCTGATTTACGAATGGACAGGGCCTGAACAGACATCTCACCAAAGAAGACATCCAGATGGCAAATAAGCATATGAAAAGATGCTCTACATCATGTCATCAGGGAAATGCAAGTTAAAACCGTAAGATACCACTACACACCTATCAGAATGACCATAATCCAGAACACTGACAATACCAAATTCTGGTGAGGATGTGGAGTAACAGAAATTCCTGGTGAGAATGTAAAATGCCATAGCCGCTTTGGAAGATAGTTTGGCAACTTATTTTAAAACTAAACATACAATTACCATACAATCCAGCAAATTGTACTTCTTGGTCTTTACCCAAAGGAGCTGAAAACTTAGGTCCACAAAAACAAAAAACAAACAAACGAAAAAAACCCGCTTGCACCTGTTTATAGCAGCTTTATTCAGGATTGCCAAAACTTGAAAACAACCAAAATCCTTCAGGGGGTGAATGGATAAGTAAATTGTGGTATAACCAGGTAATGGAATATTATTCAGTGCTGAAAAGAAATGAACTATGAAATCAGAAAAGACATGGGGGAACCTTAAGTATGATTCCAACTAAATGACAACCTTGAAAAGACAAAACTACTGAAACATTAAAACTTAACAGTAAAAATCTAAAAACCTGATTTAAGAATGGACAAAAGACCTGAATAGACACCTCACCAAAGAAGACAGACAGATGGCAAGCAAGCATCAGCAGATTCCAGGGGGTGGGGGGAAGGAGGGCTGAGCGGCAGAGCACACAGGCAGTGAAAACATTCTGCGTGCTGTAACAGTAGATACGTGTCATTAAACATTTGTCAAAATCCATAGAATGCACACCACCAAGAGTGAGCGCCAAGTCACCACGGACTTGAGGCAACAATGTACTGAGAAAGCTTCATCGACAACAACGTTGCACCACTCAGGCACTACATGTCGACAGAAAGGGGGGCTGCGTGTGTGTGGGGACACATGCATGGGAAATCTCTACGCCTTCTGCTCAACTGCACTGTGAATCTAAAACTACTGAAAAAATAAAGCCTATTAATTTTTAAAAAGCCAATAGTGAAGATAAAATGAATTGTGCCAATATTAAAGTAATCCAAAAGAAAATACAGAGAAAAAAAGGAGACAACAGATAAACCAAATAAAAATGAAAGACTTAAACCAAAGCATATTAAATATAAATGGTTTAAACATTCAAATTATAAAGCAAAGATGATAAGATTAGACAAAAATCAAGACTGAAAATATTCTGTCTACAAGTAACCCACTTTACATAGACAGATGTGGATAGAAAATGCAAACACTAGTTAAAAGAAAGTAGTTATATCTAGTACCATACTTTTGGTGAAATAACTGGGGAAAGGTGAGATGTCCACTCTCAGTATTTGTATGCAACTTTGTACTGGACATACTAGCCCATGCAATAAGGCAATGAAAAGAAATAATAAACCAATAAGCTATGTTCTTAACATAGCTGATAAATACAACATTTAAAAACCTCATTAAAAGAGCAAGAAATGAAATTTTATTTACCTGCAGATGACACAGTCTTACACTGAAATTCTAAGAAACCCACAAACATGCTTCTGAAACCAAGTTTATCAAGGTTATGGGACACAAACTGACAAGACAGAAATCTCACCTCCCTGGGCGTCATCATCATCTTCTCCCTGCCACAGGGCACCTGGAGGACCAAGCCAGGCCACACTCATGCACCCTTTCTGGGTCCTGGGTGCCACAGATGGGTGCTGTCAGAGGGCCATCCTTGGGTTCATCTACCTGCTGGCAGGCCAGCTAACCTGCCTCGGCTCCCACACACCAGACACCATCCTGAGGCCTCCAAAACAGATGTAGATTTCCGCAAGGCAGAGAGCACTTGGCCAATGCAGCTGGCCCCAGCAGACCAATACTCCTTACCAATCTGCCTGCTCATAGACTCTGTCCACCTGTTACTGGCCAGAGCTGCTCCGAGGTAGCCCTCATGTGTCCATTTGTAGAAACTGCAGCCTCCAAGTTAACAGTTTTCAAAGAACCCAAGAGAGGCTGGTGGGTGGTGATAATGGCTACTGCAGGCACTAGTCTGGCAACATGGGATCTGCTCACATTTCAGGTGCTCCAGGACAGGAAAGAGACTTCTAAAGATAGTGAGTCCACTGGGCCAATTTGGAAGTAAGGAAGTTCAAGAGTACAGGTCCTCCATTTTTTACCATCCCTGTTAAATTTCCATCTTCATAATAGTGAGCCAAATTCATTAAAACCCACAGAAAGCCCACTTATCACAGGCATTCATAACATTGATTTTATTGATGATTTTATCATTTTAAAAATGAGAGCTAATGATCATTAGCACTTGCTTTGTGCTAATAATATCTATTAACCTTTCAAAATGTCTATTAACCTGTTTTCTCTAGTTCTAATCACTACCATTTTACAAACCAGAAAACTAAACCATAGAGACATTATTCAGAACTTGAAAGGCAAAACTAGGGATCTAAACTCTGTCAGCCAGACAAACTCCATACTTTTAACTGACATATCCTACCTGTGGTCTGGCCTAAAGAATTAGTTTTGACTTAATTATACATGATAATTCAATTTGTGATTTAGCTGATAAACAATATTCAAAAATCTCAGATACTATTATAAAGGCTAGAGAACCTTTAATAAAATAGCTATTAATTTCATATAAGCTGAGAGAATATTCAACACCATGAGCAATATTGTTGGTGAAAAGAAAATTTCTACTTATGAAACTAGGTCATTTCATGACTATCAATTTACTGGGAAAGTCACTGAAAAAAACTGATGCATTTCCCTTTCATAAATCATAGTTCAGACAGAAGCTCCTTTTGACTATAGATAGCAACATTAAGCAAATAACAGCAATAATACCTTTTAGTTAAAGGGTAATTTGAAAATTATTAGAACAATTAAATGATCTACACTGCAATTTATCTCGCAGTTTTATTAGAATGCTTAGTTTGTAAAATATATTTTTATTATAGAACATATTTTAACTTTTTTATACATGATTTATACATTTATACCAGTGAATCCATATTTTTACTATCACTCCTAGACAACTTCTATTTAAAATTTTAATATGTATCTATAGGTCCATGAGTTTCAAATTAATAATTTAATCTATAGAAATAAAAGCACTAATGTTAGCACTGTCCATAGTGCAAAAAACTGGAAAAAAAAGAAAATTCCCATTATACCGGTTAAGATAGAGTACATTACGCCAACAGTAACAACCCCGACTTCTCAGGGGCTGAACACCACGAAGTCTTATTTCTTACTCATACTATATGACAGTAACGGGTTAATGGGGGAACTTTATTCCACATAATTTTCACTCATGGACCAAGGATGACAGAAATTGCATCATCTGTAACATCACAAAATTGCTGCGGCAGGATAAAGAGCATGACAGAGGGTCTCATGCTCTTCACCAAAAACTCTGGTACAAAAGTAATTAACACACATCACGTCTACCTAAAATCCATTGGCCAGAACTTACCATACAACCTCACCAAGGTGGGAGGGGAAGTGTAATTTTCTCATGTGCCCAAAAGAAGAACTGGATATAGATGACCATAAAGGTCTCTATCACACTAACAGATAAATAGCTATACTATGGTACATCCATGAACTATTACACAGCCATTTAAAAGAATGAATTGGAACTACACCATGTTTTAAGAGAGATTCCCATGAGATACTGAGTAAAGGAAAACTGAAAAATATACAGTATCCCATTTTTAAAAATTAACCATGACCAGAGAAATCTGTGTTAGTTGCATGCATATGTAAAAGTATAACTAATGAAATATATTATATCTTTGTCTATCGGTCATGGAGAAAAATAGGGAAGGATACGCCCTAGGTTCTTCTCAAAGGTTGCCTGGGAGAGGGGTATTTGATGGAGGGGGATTCTAGTACGTGTGGTGAGGAGGAGAGCAGAGTGGGTAAGGGAGAGAAAGGGAAAAAAAGAGGGCACTAAGATTTTACATGATTATATTCATCCATTATGTAAATTATGTATATGCACAGAGAATTTAAGTCATTTTAAAAACTATCTTTTCTTTTTAATTTTGATCACTTTTATATGCCTCAAGTTACTGATCTGTTGAAATTAAATGGTATTTTCCATTCCCTCAAGCTCTAAACTCTATGATTTCATAACTCAAATAATGTTGAGTCTTATCTGTCTCCTGTTTGTCATTTCCTATTTGTAATCCACAACTGACCTGCCTTGATTAAAGTTCCTGATGTACTACTACGGCCTGTGGACTATTAATTATACGGAATTCACATTGCCTGAATTATGAATAATTTATTTCTAACCTTTGTATCAACCAAAGCAACTTGCTCTTTGACATCATTAATTTTTACATTTTCATGAAGTAGGAGACATTTTAGAAGTAGAGTGATAAAGTTATGGATATTTTTCCTAGGGCAGGTATTAGATCTAATCTAAAAGTGTGGAACTTAAACTTTCAGTCTAATAATTTTCCCATCTCTCGTCTGGACTACTTCAATAACTTTAAATATGCTATTGTCTCCCAAATTTATACCACTGCACTGGACCTGTCTCTAGGCCAACTTACCATCTCTATCTGGAAGTCCAACAGGTATTTCCAACCTCACATGTCTGAAACTGCAGCTCAGGCAAAAAATGTTGAACCCATCCTTGGTCCTTTCTCTTTCTTATCACATCCCACATCCAACCTCCAAAATAAAATCAGAAATTGACCCCTTCCCTCCCCTGCTGCTCTCACCCTCGTTCAGGTCACTACCACGTCTCATATGCATTAAACCTGTTAGCTGTTTTAGCCTTCGGTCCCCTTTTCAAATGTTTTCAACAGAGTGGTCAGAAAGATCCAGATGCTGAAACACAAATGCATTAGATTTTCTTCGCTCAAAAAAATCTAATTTCACATTTTATCCAAAGCTCTTAACATGGCCTGCAAGTGCTACATAATCTGCCCCTCCACACTCCCCACCCTATTAAGTATCAAGACTTTCCCCTTCTACTCTCCCTTTTGCACACTCTCCTCCAGCCACAGGGGCTCCTTGCTGTTTCCCAGCTATGCTAGGTGCACCCCCAGGTGCGCAAATGTAATTAATATTATATGTCCCTGGGCCTCTGTACTTCCTATTTCTTTTGCCAATAACGTGTTCCCCTAGGTAGCCACAGGCTTGTTATTCAACTGTCATTTCAGTGATGAGCAGCCCACATAAAATGTCACCCGCTTCATACTCTGTAATACTTACTCTTCCCTCTTTTATTTCTCCCTAGCAATTACCATTAACTAATATACCATATGTTTTGCTTATTTATTTTGTTTATTGTCTATTTCCCTCCCTATAACATAAGCTCTGGAAGAACAGAGGGTTTTTTATTTTGTTCACGATTATATCCCAATATCTACAATTGTACTTGACTCTTAGTAGACCATAAATATTTGCATAATGAATGTTGAATAAATGAAGTAATTTAGGAAGTCAAACTGGTATAGCCCTTTTTCCAGAAACTAAAAAAAAAAAACTGTCAATTTTATAACTAGGTAAAGCTGCTTCAGAACTGTAGAATTTGGCTAAAATGAGCTTGAGATTTTAAAAATAAATAAAATTATCAAAATTTTGATGATTTGCTGTCTAGATGACCTCGTAGAATCAAGAAGAAGCATTTATTTGCATCCAAAATATTTTAATAGTAAATAATTAAGAGTAAATTTCAATAATCTGTTCCTAGCATTCAATGGCTAACTTTACAATTTGAAAACTTAGCCAAAACAGTTTTCATGAATACAAGAAAAAGTAAAATCAAAATATAATCATCTAATTATCTGAATACAATTACAGGTTTTCAGATAATATGTGGTTATTTCACATTTAGACCAAAATATAAAAATACAAAGAAAGATAAGTAATTTATGCAAATATCACAGTCTCAGTTTCAGAAAAAGTTTGGCTCTTTATAATTTAAGAAAATATTAACTATAAATTTTATGTTAATGGTCTCCTTAATCACAATGATTTTCTGAAATTAAACAAATAGCCTTTCTGCTTCCTTTAGCTTTTTTTTCCTATCCATTTTAGCAATTACAGCCCAACGGTCATCCCGCATTTTCCTCATAGCTCCGAACTTCAGCGTGGATCCAAGGGTTGTTAGAGATGAAGGGGTCTGAATATGAAATAAAATCATAGTATGTTTAATAAAAAATAAAGTCCAGCTTTTGAAATTTGCTTTCTGATATAAATTTGTAAGTTACCTTTTTTGGTGTTTTGACATAAAAATGTGAAGTTGTTGGATAATTATTCTTGCATACGTTTTTCAATGTCTCTTCCTCTGAAACCATGCTCTTAAAGAAAAATACAAAAATATAATTTGGGGGCTGCCATAATTAATATTACATTATTAAAAAATGTCTATATACCACATATGAAGAGGAGGTGGCAAAGGAGGAGGGAGAAAGAAAGGGAGAGAAGAAAAAAGACTGAAGAAAGAAGACTATGACAAAATAACTTCAATCTACCAAAGAAAAGGCCTAGATTTTGATTCCATTAACTATATTCCTGAAAGGTAACATGAAATACAAGGTGTGTATGAACAGTAACTTCCTACTAATTTCTATCTCAGCTTCAGAGTCTTTATATGACCAATTTCTCCTCCCCTTAACCCCAAACTACTTACTCAAATTCACACTTAAGCCCTATATAAAAAGGATTTATAATCATATAAAATCAAAATATCAATTGTCAATTTATGAGAATTGTAATTCTGCCAAATAATAATAGCTAACATATTTAGCACTTTCTTTATGTCAGGCACTGTTTTAAGCACTTTGCATATTTTAATTAGTTCTTTAGATTTTATTTATTTTTAGAGAGATGGGAAGGGAGGGAGAAAGGGGGAGAAAAATATCAATGTGTGGTTGCCTCTCACACACCCCCTACTGGGGACTTGGCCCACAACCCAGGCATGTGCCCTGACTGGGAGTTGAACCTGCAACCCTTTGGATTGTAGGCCAGCACTCAACCCACTGAGCCACCAGTCAGCGCCTTTAATTAGTTTTAATACAATAATTTTGTGAAGTAGATATACTATTATCCTCATTTTAAAGGGGAGGAACTGAGATACACAAATATTAAGTAACCTGCTCAAGATTATATAGCTAGCAAGAGGTGGAACCAGATAGGTTGGCTCCAGAATTCATTTTCTTAATGAAAAGCTACATAAATTTAGTCTAAGTAAGCAATCAGTTCACATTATCTTTTCCTGCTCATTAAAGTTATATTTAACAAAAAATTCAAAGGCTTCATGAATGAAAATATTCATGTTTTCATGAATTCTAAGATTTTAGCAGAATACGATAAAGAGCTACCTTTTCACGTGTTCAAACCAGTATGTACAAACTGACCAGCTAAGAAAAGAGGAATTATTTTTAAAATGTGTTGTAAACTGATTAAAATTTTGCTTAGTGCACAGTAGCTGATCATTCATTAGACTGCCCATATGAAAATAATAAATTAACCCAATTTAGAACAAAACCTTCTCTGTCCTCACAGTTCTGTTGCAGTCATCCTCTCACGTTTTAGAGCCATGTGTGTATCCTTCTTTGCAGAAATGCTTGATCAAGTCCTCCTCCCATTTTTGAATTCGGTTGTTTGGTTTTTGTCATTGCATTACAGCATGGCAGTGCCTTATGTATTCTGCATATTAACCCACTGTCAGATGCAAGATTTGCAAATGTTTTCTCCTATTCTTTACTTTGTCTTTTCAGTTGTTTTAATATTAGTGTCCTTTAATGCATAAAAGTTGTTAACTTTGATGAAGTCTAATTTATCTATTTTTTTTCTTTTCTTGTCTGTGCTTTTTGGTGTTATATCCATAAAGTTACTGCCAATTCAATGTCATTTAGATTTTCCCAATGCTTTCCTCTAAGAGTTTCTGAGTTTTTGCCCTTAAGTTTAGGTCCCTGGTCCACTTTGAGTCAATTTTTGCATATGGCGTAAAGTAACAGCCCATCTTCATTCTTTTGCGTACAGATTTCCTAGAACCATTTGCTGAGAAAAAAAAAAAAAAAAAACTGTCCTTTCCCCACTAAATGCTCTTGGTACTCTTGTCAAAAAATCAATTGACTATACATGTGAGGATTTATTTCTGGGCTATTTCATCATGTTAGTCTATATCTGTCTTAATGACAGTACTATACTCTTTTAATTACTAGCTTTGTAGTGTCAAAGTCAAGAACTGTTGAGTGCTCCATCGTTATATTTCAAGATTGTATATGAATTGCAATTCTATGTGAATTTGAGTATCAGATTTTCCATTTCTGCTCAAAACACTGTTGGAATTTTGATAGGGATTGTATTAAATCTGTGGACTGCTTTGGTAGGATAGATATCTTAACAATTACAAGTTTTCCTATCCATAAACACAGGATTTCTTCTATTTTTTAGATCTTCTTAATTTCCTTCAACATTTTGTAATTTTCAATGTATAAGTCTTTCACTTTCTTAGTTAGATTTGTTCCTAAATTTATTTTTGTATTTTAGATAGTATTAGAAGTGGAATTGTTTTCTTAATTTCCTTTTGGATTATCTATATTGCTGGTATATGGAAACATACTGATTTTTCCTGTGCTAATCTTACACCTTCCAATATTGCTGGTTTCACTTTTTTGCTCTAGAAGCTTTCCTGTTGAGTCTTTGGGATTTTCTGTGTATAAATAGGATCATGCCATCTGCAAATTAGAGATGGTTTTACTTTTTAAAAATTTGCATGACTTTTTCTCCTTTTTCTCCTTTCTTTCCTTCCCTCCTTCCTTTACCATTCTCCATGTTTTGTTTTTGTCTAATAGCCTAATGGCTCTGGCTAAAACTTCTAGTGCAGTTTGACTAGCAGTTGTGAAAGCTGGCTTCTTTGTCTCATTCTTAATCTTAGGGGAAAAGCTCACAGTGTTTCACCACTGAGTATGATGTTAGCTGTGGATTTCGTAAGTACACTTTATCATGTTCAGAAATTTTCCTTCTATTCCCAGTTTTATGAGAGTTTTTATCATGAAAGAATACTGGATGTCATAAAAAAAATGCCTTTTCTGTATCAATTGAGATGATCGTGTTGGCTTTTTTCTTTGTTCTATTAATGTGATGTATTACATTGGTTTTTTTAATCCTCACATGAGGATATGTTTTTTGTTTGTTTGAGAGAGAGAGGTAAATGGGGGAGAAAGAGAGAGAAACTTCCATCAGTTGCCTCCCATCTGCATCCTGACCAGGGATCAAATCCACAACCTTTTGTGTATAGCAGGGGTGCCACACTCATTTTCACCAGGGTCCAAATCAGCCCCGTAGTTGCCTTCAAAGGGCTGAATGTAATTTCAACCCCTTAACAGTTAAGGAGTAGTTACATTTATACAGTCCTAAAATTGTTTCAGCCCTTTGAAGGCAACAGCAAGGCTGATGTGGTCCCTGGTGAAAATGAGTTTGACACCCCTGGTGTACATGAACACACTCCAACCAACTGAGCCACCCAGCCAGGGCTACACTCACTTTTTAATATTGAATCTCCCTGGCATTTTTTTGCTAAATACCACTTGGTCATGGGTAATAATCCTTTTAATATACTGTTGGATTTGATTTGCTAACATTTTGTTGAGGATTTTAATATCTATTTTCATAAAAGATAATGATCTGTAGTTTTCTTTTCCTGTGATATCTTTACCTGGCTTTGGTATCAAGGTAATGCTAGTCTCATAGAATGAGTTAAAAGTATTCTGTTTTCAATTTTTTGGCAGGGTTTGAGAAGGACAGTGTTAAGTCTTTAAATGTTTAGTAGAATCTATCAATAAAGCCTTCTGGTCAGTAACTTCTCTTTCTTGAGAGGTTTTTTGATAACTAGCTCAAATGTTTTATCATTAATACCTTCAAGTGATAATTATAACCAATAAAACCCATTTTGAATTGCCTTTTTATTCTATTTTAAACAACTCTATGAAATTACACAATACTATATTTATTATGTGATTCTCCTTTCAAAAATGAAATGAAATTATGAGTCATTCTGACTCTCCAGTCAGCTAAAAAACTAGCCTAAATTTACGCTGCTAGAAACACAGTAACGTCTAATTCTAGAACTTGTGCTCTAATTCTCATTACATTTTTATGTATCTTGACTTCAGCTTGATCCAGCAGTTCTTGTGTCCAATGACTTACACAAGCTATGGATCCAGACTGTCAGTGTTCCAGTGCCCACTCCATGCCTCATTAGCTGTGTGATCCTGGGCAAGGGGCTTGTATGATTTAGGATGAGAATAGCAACATCATCTATACCTCTAGAACAAGAGATTGTTCTAAGAGTTAACTGAAGTAATCTATGTAAAGTACCTACAACAGTGCCTGGTTCACAGTTTTAATCATTATCTATAAAACAAACAGGTACTAGAGTAAGGAGTCTATAAGTTAACTTCAATAATTAGGGTTTTAGATGTTAACTACTCATTATTCCAAAACAAATAAAAATAGAGGGTTGTAAAACAGCAGAAAAGCTTGAAGGATCTCAGAGTTATGACTGGGAATAATATAACTGTTATTTTGAGTTAAGAATCTTTGGTACATTCTTCCATTGGTGTGATCAGGTTTATCTATATTTAAATTAAATAAATAAAGTTTAATTATTCTCAGATCATTATTATGCCTTTAAAAACTATTGGTATGTGTGAATACACTTATGGTAGGAAATAACGTCCTACCATAAACTTCTAGGAGAAATATCCTCCTTAAATAGGCCATCTTTAATACATCAGTGCCTTAAAAATGATGTTATAGTTGTCAACCAAATACTGTGATATAGATTTCAAACAATAAGTAGTGTAAAATAAAGGAAAGTGTATTATATGCAAAATTAAGAGGATCTCTGAATAACAAATTTGGTTGAAGCAATATTAAAAATATTCACCTGACCTTTCTTTTTTAAAAAAAGAAGAAAAATATGGTAAAAGCTCCTTTATAACACTCTGCTGAAAAACAATACAGTTAATGATCTCATATGCCAACCACATCATATCAAGTATTTCCAAATGTCATGTTTTCTGAAATTTATAGAAATTGTTTGAAACCTAATTTCTTTAAAATGCTGTAAAAGCAAAGGGTTCTGTTATAGTAGAGATATACTGTATTTCAGAATAGCATTGAGAGATATTATGAACACATACATATATATTAATAAAGTAAACAATAATGTAAACAAATAATAAATACTGATTATCTGCAATGTGTTTACCAAAAGGTCAGCAGATTCTGAACTATCTGAATTAACATCAAACTCGAAGACCATTTTTCTCTTTTTAGTACTTTCTTCAGTGGATACATTCTTGTTTTCTCTTTGCTGAATTCTTTGTTTTGTTGGCGTCTTCACAGTATATGCCTATCCACAGAGAAAAAAACAATACATTATCCCATCAAATAAAACATGTATTATTAACAAAGACAAGATGAGTCTTTAGTAATCAATGACTCTCTATTACTATTGGCATGTATATGAAGTATAAATTCTGGATAAGAATTTAATTCAGCCCTGGCTGCTGTGGCTCAGTGAATTCAGTGCTGGCTTGAGAACCAAAGGGTCACAGGCTCAATTCCCAGTCAGGGCACATGCCTGGATTGTGAGCCAGGTCCCCGGTAGGGGGCATGTGAGAGGCAACCACACACTGATGTTTCTATCCCTCTCTTTCTCCCTCCCTTCTCCTCTGTCTATAAATAAGTAAACAAACAAACAAACAAACAAACAAATACTATCCCTAAGGAAGACTCATCATTGGACTTCCTAGAAAAAAGTTTACATCAGCTATTTTAAATGTCCAAAGAACTAAATAAAATTATGTCTAAAGAACTAAATGAAAGTATGAAAACAATGTCTAACCAAATGGAATATCAATAAAGAGATATAAATTATTTTTAAAAGAACTGAATAGAAATTCTGAAGTTGAAAACACAGTAACTAAAGTAATAAATTCACTTGAAAGGCTCCACATCAAATTTGAGCTGGTAGATGGCAGAATCCATGAACCACAAGATACAGTGGAACCTTGGTTCTCAAACTTAATTTGTTCCAGAAGGCTGTTTGAAAGCCGAATTGTTCTAGATGGGAGATATTCAAGACTGAGGCTTGACTGTACCAGCATGAAAGGGTTGTTGGGCTGACAACTGAAGTTTTGTTTGATAGCCAGGACATATTTTTCTGTGAACAACTTGGTTGAGAACCAAATTGTTCAAGATGGGAGACATTCGAGAACTGAGATTTGACTGCAGTTCAGCTGATATCCACCCAGAGGACCAGAAAGAAGAATGAAGAAAAATGAACAGGGCATTAGAGACCTGTGGAACACCATCAAGTATACCAATATACACATAATGGGTGTCTCAGGATGTGAGCGGAAAGGACAGAAGGAATATTTTTTTAAATAATGGCTGAAAACCTCCCAAATTTGATGAAAACATTAATCTACACATCCAAGAAACTCAACAAACTCCAAGGAGACTAAACTCAAAGATAACCACACCCTGACACATCATAATCAAACTGTCAAGAGACAAAGAAAAACTTGAAAGCAGCAAGAAATAAGTGACTTATCACATACAAGGGATCCTCAGTAATATTAACTACTGATTTCTCATCAGAAACCATAGAGTCCAAAAAGCTAAGGTTGACATATCTAAAATGCTTAAAGAAAAGCAACTGTTACCAAATAATCCTATCCAGCAAAACTATCCTTCAAAAATAAAGGAAAAATTAAGGTATTCCTAAATAAACAAAAACTGGTGAATTTGTCACCAGTGGACCTCACCTACAGAAATACTAAAGGAAATCCTTTGGGCTTAAGTAAAAGAACTTGACACAAAAGAAAAACAAAGAGCACCTGTAAAGGAAACTGCATAGGTAATTATAAAAGATAATATAAAGGTGTTTTTGCTTATAATCTTTCCCTATCTAATTTAAAACACAGATGTATAAATAAAGCAACAATCATAATACTGTCTCAATGTGCTCAAAATATATAAATATGTGATTTGTATGACAATGACAGCACACAAGAAAGAATAAAGATATTCTGGGGCAAAGTTTTTGTGTACCACTGAAATTACACTGGTATTAATTCAAGATCATCATGTTAGGGTGTTAATTGTAATTCTCAGGTAATCACTAAGAAAATAATTCAAACAATATAATAAAAAACAAGACAATTAAAATGGTATACTAGAAAATACCTTGTTAAGACAAAAGAAGGCAGTAATGAAGGTATACCTCAACAAAAAGACAAGGCACATGGAAAGTTAAAAAATAAAATGATAGGCATAAGTTTGATCTTATTAGTAATCATAATAAATGTCAATTAAACACTCCAATCAAAATCTAGAGATTGTCAAAATGAATGATGGAAAAAAAACAAATTCTAACTATGTGCTCTTCACAAAAAACACTTTAGAATCAATACACGGATAAGTTGCAGGTAAAAGGGTGGTAAGTAAAACGTTAACCATGCAAATAGTAAGCAAGAGAGAACTGGAGTGGCTATCCTAATATCAGATAAAATAGACTTAAAAATGTTACCAGAGACAAAAAAAGATATTTTTATAAGGATAAAGAAGCCGATCCATTAAGAAAAGATAACGGTTGGAAGTATACATGCACCTAACAACATAGCCCCAAACTGCATCAACCAAAAACTGGAAAAAATAAATAATTCAACAATAATAGTGAGATACTCCCATACCCCACTTTCAATAATGAAAAGAACCACCATATAAAAGATCAGCAAGGAAATATAGGAACACTATAAACCAACCAGGTTTATATTTAGGAAATTCACAAATATGAGAATACAACACACTCCTACATAACCAATAGGTCAGAGAATAAATCACAAAGGAAATCAGAAAATACTTTGGGAAGAAAAAAAAGGAAAACACAACATACTTATGGGATACAGTGAAATCAGTGCTTAGAGAGAAATTTATAGCTATAAGTTCCTATATTAATATCAATACTAAGGAGACAGAATGGTGAAACTGCCACCAAGATGCAGATTTTCATAAAAATACAGGAAAGATGATCACTCTCGAGGATGAACCTTCAGATACAACAGAAAATGTAAAAGACAAGATCCAAGACAAGGAAGAAATTATTCCTGCTCAGCAAAGACAAGTAAGTGGAAGATGGCTGTACTTCATCTACAACATTCAAAAGGGGTCCACTCTTAATCTTGTGTTGGGACTTCGCAGTGGTGCTAAGAAAAGGAAGAAGTCGTACAGCTCTCCCAAGAAGAATAAGCATAAGAGAGAGATGATTAACCTGGCTGTCCCCAAATACTGTAAGGTGGACAGAAATGGCAATATCAGTAGCTTTCATTGGGAGTGCCCTTCAGATGAGTGTGGTGCTGGAGTCTCTACTGCCAGCCACTTTGTCAAACATTACTGCGGCAAATGTCTGGCCTATTGTTTAAACAAATCCAAAGACAGGTGTACATGTGTTAATAAAAAACATCAATTAACACAAATATAAAAAGACTAGAAAGACATGACAGATAAATGCAATATGGACCCTCAATTGGATCCTGGATTGGAAAGAGCATTAATGGAAAACTATGAAATTCAAATAAACTTTGAAATTCAGATAATAGTAATGTGCCTATATATGTTTCTTAGTTTTACCAAATATAATGGTAATGTAAGATGTTAACAATGGGTAAAACTGGGTGAGAAATATAAAAAAAAATTTCCTGTACTACCTTTGAAACTTCCTATAAATCTAAAATGAATTGCAAAATAAAGGTTTTCTTTTTCAGAGTAAGGTCACCACACCTGCCAGAATGGCTAAAATCAAAAAGATAAAAAATTCAGCAAGGGAAACAAAGGAAAAAATAAACAAATAGGACTATGTCAAACTAAAAACCTTTTGCACAGCAAAAGAAACCATCAAGAAAATGGAAAGGGGACACACTGAATGGGAGAACATATTTGCCAATGATAATCTAATAAGGGTCAATTTCCGAAACACATAAAGAACTTATATAACTCAACAAGTTAAAACCACAATGAGATATCTCTTCACACCAGTCAGAATGGCTATCATCAGTAAATCAACAAACAAGTGCTGGCAAGGATGTGGAGAAAAGGGAACCTTCGTGTACTGTTGGTGGGAATGCAGAACTGGCATAGCCACTGTGGAAAATAGTCTGTAGTTCCCTCAAAAAATTAAAAATGGATCTGCCTTTTGACTCAGCAATTCCCCTTTTGGAAATATATCCGAAGAAACTAGAAACACTAATTCAAATAAATGTCTGCATCCCTATGTTCATTGCAGTGTTATTTACAACCACCAAGATCTGGAAACAGCCCTAGTGCCCATCAGTAAATAAGTGGATAAAAAAGCTGTGGTATATTTACACAATGAAATACTACTCGGCCATAAAAAATATACACATTTTTTTTACTTTTTGCTACAGCATGGATAGACCTGAAGATTATTATGCTAAGTGAAATAAGCCAGTCAGAGAAAGACAAATACCACGTGATCTCACTTATATGTGGAATATAATGAACAAAATAGAAACAGAAGCACGAATACATGAAACAGACTGACCCTTGTCAGAAGGGAGAGAATTTGCAGGGCTGGATGATAAGTAAAGGGATTAAGCAGTATACATATTGCTCATCTGAAGGGCACGCCCAACTAAGACTCCTGATTTTGCCATTCCCATCTACCTTACAGTATTTGAGGACAGCCAGGTTAATCTTCTTTCTCTTATGCTTATTCTTCTTGCAAGTGGTGCAAGACTTCTTCCTTTTCTTAGCACCACCACAAAGTCTCACACAAGATGAAGAGTGCAGATGATGTTTTACTGAGTTGTACACTTGAAACCTGTATGGTTTTGTGAACCAATGTCACCCCAATAAATTCAATTTGAAAGAGAGAAACATTAATCAGAACACTTAAGGGAAAAAAGATGAAAAATACCATGTGGTAGCAACAATGTGGAGCAACCAGAATTCTCATTCACCGATAGCTACAACGTAAATTGATACCATCCTTTTTGTTAAAACACACACACACACACACAGACACACAACATAATTTGTAGTGTGATACAGTAAGAAATATATATTTGGTCTTTGTCCGTGGTTTCTGGCACAGAACTTTTAAACCCTTGTAATTTCCTCAATGGTAGAGATGTGATGAAACAACTTTTCGTATAACATTTGGTCTCTGTCCCCAGTAATGATAAGAGTCTTTTTTTTTTTTTTAGGATACTGTCACTTTATTTTTTTTCATTTTTTAAATTGTTGTTCAGTTACAGCTGTCCCCCTCCTTCCCCCATTTTGTCCTTCATAATGAGTTCCTTTCAACTGTACCTGAGTTCATGCTAATGAAAGAGCTGAGGACTCTTAAATAGCTTCAGGATGGTAGCTATTCACCAAAAGACTAAGGCTTGATAAGAAACTTGGAATTTTTCAGCCCCACTCCTGACCTCCTGGGAAAAGGAGGAATTGGAGACTGAGTTAACCACCAAGGGCCAATGATTTAATCAATTGTGCTAGGTAATGAGCTTCCATTAAAACCCCCTAAAGGATGGGGTTCAGAGAGTTTCCAGGTGGTGAACGTGTGGGAGTACTAGGAGGCTGGCGCTTCCAGAGAGGTCATGAAAGCTCCATGTCCCTTACCCATACCTCATTCTATGAATTTTTTTTAAATTTTATTATGTACTGGTTTCAGGTATACAGGTTATGGTGGGAAGAAAATCATATACTTTACATAGTATTCCCCTTGATATTTCCAGTACCCCAAATGGCACCATCCATAACATAGTTATCACCATATTATTGACTATATTTCTCATGCTTTACTTCCCCATGGCTATTTTCACTCACTTCCCCTACTACCCACAAGCAAACTGGGTCCCTCTGGTGCTGATTCCCAGGTGGGTGGGTTTGTGTACATTCTACGACCCTGTGGGTCTCTCCAATGAACTCTCCTGTGAGGATGGGAGTTTCTCCCACCACCACAACACCCACAGAATTTTACAGCCAGAGGTTTTGAGGCTTTACTTCCCTGCACAGGAATCCTGGGTTGCGTGGTCTGTCTTGCTCCCAGTTGTTCCTCCCGGTTTTCCCGCAGGCAAATGTGGGACCATCAGTCACGACCTCACCTTCCCAGTCCTCCAGCCACCACCTTGCTGTGTATCCTCTCTGCCTCTCCTACCAGCCTGGGTGTACGTTTCTTCTTTAACTCCTTGGCTGTCAGTGTGGCAGACCCTTCCGCGTGGCATGGGCCCAGCTCCCACTCGGAGATGCACAGGACTCACACCCACAGATAGGTTCTCTCATGGGTAATCAGATTTGCAATATACTTAGGCTGTTTTGAAATTTGCTCTTTGCTAAAAATTCCCTCACCCTGCCAATGCTTACTATAACTTCCTAAAATCCATGCCAAGCCTTGCAGGGACCAGTGTAAGGCTGCCTATTCATTTGCTAATGTCCTTCTTCTGTGATGTAATGAGGGGCACTAGCTCCATTGTTGTAACCGGGATAGTCAGGAAGAACCATCTGGCAATGTGAGGAGATAGTATTAGAATAAAGGCCTCTCATGGCGGAGGCTGCGGCTTTGGCTCCTCTTGAGAGAAAAGCCAGTCTGTTGTCCTTATTCCTCCACCAGACTTGGTAGTCTGTGTGTATGTTTTATTTCATCCATAATGATGCAGACACTGCTGGCTGGTGTCCGTCACAGTCAGACTTCCATACAGTTCAATGTTCTAGTAGTTCTGGTTGTCTTTTGTTTTTAAATTTGTTGTTGTCCATTTGGTTGTGTGAGGAAGGGATTCATTTCTACCTACATTTCCATCTTGGCTGGAAGTCTAAATAATATCTAAAATGTATATTTCTAATCATATTTTATAAAGCTGAAAAAAACTGATTGAATGTTTATTTTCCTGAGGGTATTTTTTTTTTAGATAAAGCTTCATAATGACAGGTAAACTTACACATCTATGTAGTTTGATATATATTGTTGCATTTAAAAATCATGTGTATTATAACTGATTTTATATAAAATATTGAATAGAAATTGTATAAATATAATGTGATTAAAAATATTAACAAAAAATAATAAAGGTGGAATAGTAGTTGGTCATGGAGGATGGCTAGTAATGGGAAGAAGGGATAAGAAGCTCTTCTGAATAATAATATTCCATGTTTTAATCTGAATAATGGTTACAAGGTTATGTTTGGTTTGTAAAAATTCATACATGAAGTTGTATAATTACAGTCTGTACATTCTTGCATATATTTCTATAAAGTTGTTTTTTTTTAATCAATTGTCAATGCCTTTTTAAATCCTCACTTCAGAATATGTTTCTTGATTTTAGAAAGAGAAGAAGGGAGAGAAGGTAGGGATAGAGATAGAGACAGAGATATGGAGAGAAAGAGAGAGAGAGAGAGGAAGAAAGAGAAACATCTACTGGGGCCTCCCATATGGGCCCAACCAGGAATCAAATGCACAACCTGGGTATGTACTCTGACCAGGAATCAAACTGCAACCTTTTGGTGTATGGGATGATGCTCTGACCAACTGATCCACCTGCCCAGGGGTAAAAGTTCCTTTAAGTAAGGTCATTATCTAATAGAAATAATTTCATATTCTGAATAATGTAGTAGCAAATGCAACAAAATAAATTTATATAAAAATCTCCCTAAGCTATATAGATTAATTTTCACAATTTCCATGAACTAGGTAATTATGTGTAATAGGATGTAAGTGTGACTCCTTTCGCTCTGCAATTCTCAACTGGGGTACAAATCTGAGGGGGAAAGTATTAGTAACCAATTTTCTAAAGAAAGCGACCTATGGTTAAGGCCAGATCCTGCTCTGGGGCTTATTAAAAAGTGGTAAGAGCAAGCCCCACAATCACCAAACAACTCCCTTCTTCCCAGTTACTTTAAGGAAACTGGGAGGGAAAGGCATGAAATTTTAGCTTAGAGGGCAAGAGACAGGTGGAGGTACCTTCCCCTGCAAGTCCCCAAACAAGTAATGGAATAACTCTAACAGCAGCCTTATAAAGACTAAGTGCCTTCAAAAAAAAAAAAAAAAAAAGGAGACTGGCATCTCATTCCCCAGCTGGATATAAACCTATGCAGAAAAACTCGTTTGTCTCTCTGAGCAGAGTAAGAAGAAATTAGAGATGGATGGCAGAGAAGAAAGGGAGGAGTCAGAAGTAGAGCATTCTACACTGCCATTTATCGTGGAAAGGTTGAATGAATTCCCCACGGATTAAGTGAACATGTGAAAGACAGCGAGAAATGAGCTACTTTGCTAGCCACAAAGGCTGACTGCTCTATAAAGAATCTAGCAGCAAGATGATGTGGAATAAATAGCAAAGGGAGAAAACTGGGGTGATACTGGAAAATATCAAGTCAACATCACATTTCCCACATCAGGGATCTGTGCACTGGTGAATGCCAGAAAGTTATGCAATCTGCCCAAGATATCACTACCTTGCGGACAGTGATATGATAAGAGAAAAACATTTCATGTTGGTATCACAAAAAATTGAAACTTTCAAGAAACTGGTTGTATATCAATGTCTAATACTAGATATATGGTATATAATACCAAAACTGTCCTTTTAAAAAAATTTAAATATGTTTATTGATCATAGACAGAGAGACAGAAAGAGGGGAGTGAGAGAAAGAAACATAGATGTGAGAGAGACACATCCATTGGCTGCCTCCCACACACGCCCTGACTAGGGATCCAACCCACAACCCAGGCATGTGCCCTGACTGGGAATCCAACCCCCAGTCTTTTGGTGCACCCAATGATTCTCCAACCCACTGAGCTATACCAGCCAGGGCAAAACTTTTTTTTTTTTTCATTTAAAAAAATTATTACTACTTTTGGAATTTCACCAACCCACCTTTGGTAATGGTACAGATGAAGCACTTTTGGCAGATGTCCACAGACATTCTCTTTTATCTCTGGGTTTGCTGGAATCAGCTGATGTGAAATTTGGAGAGATATGTTGTGAAGAAACTGCTTTAGAATCAAATTTCTGATAACTAGCTCGAGGTGTTTCCAATAAACATGTCTGTGTTTTCTATAACAGACAACAGAAATGAAAAAAAAAATCATCGTTAAATGTCATTTTAATTAAAGTGTAGCAACTATCAGAAATAACACTGGAATAAGCAAGAATTTATCCCCAATTGTATGAATGATTAGAGAACTTTGAATAAATTACATAATAATCAAATAATTGATTTCCCAATTTCTCACTTTGTTTTCCTATTTAAGATGTACATGGTAACTGCTTCTCTGTCTTCAGAGTGCTACCATGGAAACAAATAAGATAGCTCTCTATCTCACCAAAAATTCAGGATTCCATAAACAAAAACCTCTATTCGTGGTGGCAAAATGCCTTAATCTGTGGTTCATTCTAATAGCTTAAAAGCTAAAGGGCAACTTATTCTCATTTCCATTCACTCTTTTATGCTTTCATATTTTCTCTCTCATCTAGTAAAAAAAGAAATCAGCCTTTTCCAATCCACCAACCTCATTCCACTCTAAAAAAGAAAAACAATTGCTCTATCAAGGCAAAATGATCTTTAAAAAAGGAAGTACAAATCAATAGCTACAGAATAGTTATTGGGGTGTAAAGTACCACATAGGGAATATAGTCAATAACATTGTAATAACTACATATGATGTCAGGTGGGTACTAGATTTATTGGGTGATCACTTCATAAGTTATACAAATGAGGAGTTGTACATCTGAAACTAATATAGCATTGTACCTCAACAGTAAATTTAAAAATAAAAATAGACAAAAATGGAAAAACAAAGAAAGAGAATTACAAATTTACTCTAAATACTTGGATATTATTTCAACTCAACTTCTTTGGTTCTCCTCCCTGGCCCTCTTTCTCTCTCTCTCTCTCTCCTTCAGCACCTGACCAAGCTTTCCAGTAAAAGCTAATAATAATAATAATTGCTTTGATGGAACCCTACATGAAACCAATGCCATCACTTTCTATTTTACCACTTTTGTTGGTCCTCACCATATCCATATATCCATGTATAAGATCATGGCAATCATTCTCAAGAAAGAATAAAGCACACACACACCAAAGAAGGGGCTACTTTCAAAAGCCTGGTGGTTGAATCTGCAGTAAGCACAGATTCACTATCCAAATTAGGAGGGTAAAAGTATTAGGAGTATGCCCACAAGTGCTATCAAAAAACTGTGGACTAGGAGTCAAAAATGCTCTTTCCTCCAGATCTTTTACTATCTTTCAGAGTGATTTTAAGTAAATCATTAAGTATCTCTAGGCTTAAATGTTACCCATTTATATCATCAAGGAGCTAAATAAGGTGATTTGCAGATTTCTCACCCTGTCCTAGTGATCTCACTTCATAGTCCTTTTTCTCTAGCAAATATGAATTTTAGTAGCATTTCTTCAGAGTCGCATTTCTCCATATTTTTCCCAAATATTTTTATGTCATAGTTGATAACACAACTTTGATGAAAACAAATTTATTCTGCTCCTTGGATTCATCAGGAGTCTCCAAAACATAACTACTTTCATGAAAAGATGAATTTTACCCAAAAAGTACTGAGAATGGCAACTGCACCATCGTGCAGCCATGTCTGAGAATTAACATTTCCTCAGAAGCCTAGTAGCCCAAGAGAAAATGCAAGTCCCTATTCCTGTCCTAGAATACTGAAATAACCTTCTTCATGATACATCATGGAAATGCATACACCTTCCAACAAATTACACTCATTTCTAATGTTATATTTCCAGTGATGCATATATACAGAACATTCATGATTTTCTCTGTTGTACTTTTTAAACAAACATATGGTGCTTCCTGTGTGCTAAGCACTATTTTAAATGCTTTACACGTATTATCTCATTTA
Organism: Anoura caudifer; assembly: GCA_004027475.1. Classification (NCBI taxonomy): domain Eukaryota; kingdom Metazoa; phylum Chordata; class Mammalia; order Chiroptera; family Phyllostomidae; genus Anoura; species Anoura caudifer. The sequence goes on along the minus strand of PVKU01000286.1, from coordinate 58,703 downwards.
ACCCTCATAACAACTTTAGGAAATTGGTACTATTATTATCCCTTTATAGGTGAGAATATCAAGGCATAAAGAAGTTAAATAACTTGCCCAAATTTAGAAATGTTGATAAACCTAATTAACTATGAAAAGGCTTGTGATATTTCAATAACTTTGGAATAAAGTATAGCAAAAATAAGCCTATTTAAATTATTTCATTTCTTTCATCATTTTCTCATTTGCAACATACATATGTATATATGAATATGTATATATGTGTGTGTGTACATACACACACACCCCTCCAGATACAATATAAGGCATTTACTAATCTACTTCATAACAGATATAAAAAATAGGCTATATATTACTGGAATTGTATGAGTCAAAACAACTCTGTAATATGGGATATACACATTCATAATATGGATGCATTCTGTATTTAGAAATGAGTATCAGAATTTAACCAATTTATCTATCTTCATCAGATACTTCCTTTAGACTATAATCCTGCCGGCTAATGTTAATATGGCAATAATTTCTCCAAATAAAATTTTTTCCAGTGCTTGCCATAGTATTTGGAATATATGAAGCGCTCAGTGTTCACTCACAGGTACAGTATTTTTCTTTTCTTCTTCTCTTTCTCTGAACCCAAATATAACAAAATTGTAGCACTGTCTTATACCTAAAAATTAAACTGTTCTCAACTACTCTGTCACTTTGTTTATGATCAAAAGCAACCTGTGTGGGAACTCAGGACTGACTACATCACTGTGTATAAAGAATTTAATCATTTAAACTAAATCTTGCCATTAAAATTCTTCTGTAATGGGTTAGACACTGAGGGCACTCCTCTTCCACACACCTGGTGCTTCCTTCCCTATTCAGCGAGCAACACTAGGGTAACATTCCTAACCTCTCTGTTTCCTCAGGGGAAGAAAAATGACTTAATGGGATTAGCATACTTGGAAGGAGAAACTGGGCAAATAGAGTTCAATCCCTTCCTTACTCCTGTTGGGTACCAGAGGAAGCACATACTTGGCTCTCCTCCTTCATATCGTGTGTTTTACATGAGTCATCCATTTTTAAGTGCCCAGATCTACCTGTGACAGAGTAGGCAAATTTGTCTAATTTGGGATTTCAGGGTTAAGAAATCCCCTTGCCTTCAAATATAAGCTACTTGCCTTCAAATATAAGCTATCAAAGATATTAGTTTGGTTTTTACTGTCTTTCTCAACTGGTTCAGACTTGAGAAAATCAGGATGCCATTTACTTAGTCCTCTCATACCCAAAATTAGACATAATCTAAATACAAGCTTTAGAATTTTTAATGAAAATATTTTGCCACTAACACTGGAAAATCCTCAAGAAACACAGAAGTACCTAACTTAAGATAATACTGTCATAAAAATTATAGAAGACTGAAATTTTCTCTAAATCTCCAAATGGAAACTGCTTTAGAACTTTTAGCTAATGCTTTTTTTAAAATTTTATTTTAATTGTTGTTCTTGTACTGTTTTCTGTCTTTTACTCCCATCTCAGCCCACTGCTCCTCCCTCCCATTTTTACCTCCCCTAGTTTTTGTCCATGTGTCCTTTATACTTGTTGCTCCAAACCCTTCCCCTTTACCCCCTGAAATTCCCTCCCCTCTCTTTTGAATTAATAAATAGCAAGAAACAGTGTAGGAATTGAAATTGTGTGATAAATTTTAAATGTTCTTTTCCTATTTATGAACAATAAAATTTTCTTAGATGTTAGAAAGTGAATTGGTTATAAAGAAAAACTGAAAATTATATAAAATTCTTACCTTGTCTTTTTTTTCTTTGAGAGTAACTGTGTTTTCTTTCACCTCACTTTTGAGTTTTTCCTATTAAAAATGAATGTCAAATACATACAATGTAGTCATTGTTATTATCACAAATGAATGTCCCTATTATCAAAATCTCTCCTAAGAAGTACTAATAAGAAAAAATACTTATCTATGAATTTTATTAAAATAATAAAAATAAAACAGAAAAATGAATTAGTTCTTCTCTACAGAAATGTTATTGGGTTTTGAATATATACATATTTTTAAATATTTTATTTATTTATTTTTAGAGAGAGGGGAAAGGAGAGAGAAAGAGAGAGACAGAAATATCAATGTGTGGTTGCCTCTCACGTGGCCCCCACTGGGGTCCTGGCCCACAACCCAGGCATGTGCCCTGACTGGGAACTGAACTGGCGACCCTTTGGTTTGCAGCCCGCACTCAATCCACTGAGCTACACTAGCCAGGGCATATTTTTAAAAAATTCTGATCTGGCCCTAGCTGGTGTGGCTCAGTGGACTGAGTGCCAGCCTTTGAACCAAAGGGTCGCCGGTTCAATTCCCAGTCATAGCACATACCTGGGTTGTGGACCAGGTCCCCAGTTGAGGCAGTGTGAGAGGCAACCACACATTGATGTTTCTCTCCCTCTTTTTCTCCCTCCCTTCCCCTCTCTAAAAATGAATAAGTAAAATTTTAAAAATTCTGATCTGTCTCTAGTATGTTATCTGTGGAATATTGAGTAAGCCTTTTAAAAATCTGAATCGCAAGTTTCTCAATTCATAAAATGAAGTGAATGGACCAGATTATAAAGTAAGGAATACACACAGGTAACTAACTATAAAGAGCTGCAAAGAGATCCAAAATACTCTTGGCCTTCAGAGGCAGAATTTACTTTTTCTTCTGTGTGTTAACCTTGAAAAATGAACTTTCAACATGAGATTAACAAAGATAAGAAATAAAAAGAAAGTACAGAAAAGCACAAAATACTTAGGAAATAATACATCACTTAGGGTGTGCATATTCAGCAGTAAAAAGAAAAATAAAAAAAGACTCTGGCTGGTGTGGCTCAGCAGACTGAGTGCCAAACTGTAAACCAAAGGGTCACTGGTTCTATTCCCAGTCAGGGCACATGCCTGTGTTGTAGACCGGGTCCCCAGTGGGGGGCGCTTGAAAGACAACCACACAATGATGTTTCTCTCCCTCTCTTTCTCTCTCCCTTCCCCTCTCTAAAACTAAATGAACAAAATCTTTAAAGAAAAATGAATGAAAGAACAAAATAATCCTGGCCTACAGTAAAGAATATGTAGTAAGTATGTCATCAATATGACAATCATCTAGAAAACAGAATTGTTATAGCCCCAGGGAGCCTGAAAGTTCTCAGAGAAGGGAAAGTTCCAATGCACAGAGCTTTAAGAAACCTGCCTTGCCTGGCCATGATGCCTGTGTCAATATCTATCTTCACTGAATGTCTTGTGTACACCATGGCATCTCTCCCATAGTGCTGCTCCTAACAAGAGAACTCACTTCTCAATGAAAGAGGCTGACAGTAAGCTGATGTAACAGTAGTCACTGTTCTTACAACATTATATATTCTATCAATCACCAGTGGTTGGTTGATCTTTAGAACTACAAAACAGCTAGAAGAAAATAGACGGCCTTCGTAAGTACTTTCCCAAAAATAATTACTTTAAATGTAAATGGACTAAATTCACCAAGTAAAATTCATTGAGTAGCTTAATGGTTATATAAACATGATCCACAGATATGCTGCCTATAAGAGACTCACTTAAGCTTTAAGGACATTCATAGCCATTAAGTGGAGGGATGGAAAAAGATATGCCATACAAACAGAAACCAAAAGAGAGCAGGAATAACTATACATGCATCAGACCTAATAAAACTTAACTCCAAACCTGTAACAAGAGACAAAGAAGGTCATTATATAATGATAAAGGGGTCAATTCAGCAAGAGACTATAACAATTATAAATATGTATGCACCTAAGAGCAGAGCACCTAAACACATTAAGTAAATACTAACATATCTGAAAGGAGAAACAGACATTACAATGATAATAGGGGATATCAGTACCCCACCTGCAACAATGGATAAGTCATCCAGACAGAAATAAATAAGGAATCATTGGATATGTACTATGCTTTAGAACAAACAAATCTAACAGATATCTACACAACTTTCCACCCAACAAAAACAGAATATTCATTTTTAAATGCATATGGAACATCTCCAGGATAAATCATATGTTAGGCCACTAAACAAGTCTTAACAAATTTTTTAAAAGTGGAAGTATATTTCCTAACCACAATGATATGAAATTAGAAATCAATTAAGTAGTAGGAAAACTGGAAAATTTACAAATATGTGAAAAAATCAAACAACATAATCAACAACCAACCAATCAATGGGTCAAAGAGGAATTCTATGCAGCAGAAAGAAAGAAGGAGCTCCTACCCTTCGCGACAGCATGGATGGAACTGGAGAGCATTATGCTAAGCGAAATAAGCCAGGAGGTGAAAGACAAATACCATATGATCTCACCTTTAACAGGAACCTAATCAACAGAACAAACAAACAAGCATAATATAACCAAAGACACTAAAATTGAGAACAAGAGAGGAGAGGGATAGGAATTTCAAGGGAAAAGGGGAAAGGGTTAGAGCAACAAGTGTGAAAGACACATGGACAAAAGCTGGGGGGGGGGTGGAAATGGGAGGGAACTGGGGAGGGCTGGGGTGGTGGGCTGGGATGGGAGTAGAAGATGGAAAACTGTACAAGAACAACAATTAAAATAAAATTTAAAAAATTTTAAAAAAAGAAATCAAAAGGAAATCCAAAAATATCTGGAAATAATGAAAATGGAAACAGCATATCAAAACTTATGGGATGCAAGCAGTTCTAAGAGGAAAGTTTACAGCAATAATCACCTACATTAAGAAAAAAGAAAGCTGTCAAGTAATTAACCTAACTTTACACTTCAAGAGAACAGAAAGACAAACCATGTCCTAAGTTAGCAGAAGGAAATAACAAAGATCAGAACAGAAAGTAATAAAATCGAGACTAGAAAAACAATAGCAAAGAACGATTAAACTAAAAATTGATTATTTGAAAATATAAATGCAACTGATACCTTTAGATAAACTATTTAAAATAAGAGAGAGGAGTCAAATAAACAAGATCAGATATGTAAAAGGGGACATCACAAATACCACAGAAACACAAAGGACCATAAGAGACTAGTGAAAGGTCATAAGAGACTAGTAAAACAATTATATGCTAACAAATTAGATAACCCAGAAGAAATATATAAATTCCTAGAAACATATACCTACCAAGACTAAATCATGAAAAAATACAAAATAAGAACAGATCAATAACAAGTCAGGAAATAGAATCAGTAGTCAAAAATCTCCCAACAATTGCTTTGGCTGCTGTAGCTCAATGGACTGAGTGCTGGCCTGCAAACCAAAGGGTCCCCAGTTGATTCCCAGTCAGGGCACATGCCTGGGTTGAGGGCAGGGTCCCTGGTGGGGAACAGGTGAGAGGCAACCACACACTGATGTTTCTCTCCCTCTCTTTTTCCTTCCCTTCCCCTCTCTCTAAAAATAAATAAATAAAATCCTTTTTTTTTAAATCTCCCAACAATATAAGCTCAAAACCTGATAGCTTTATTGGTGAATTCTACCAAACATTTAAAGAAGAATTAATACCAATCCTTCTTAAAATCTACCCAAAAATTTGAGGAGGAAGGAACACTTTCAAATTCATTGTTTAAGGTCAAAGAAGGGCACCACAAGAGAAGAAAATTACAAGCCAATATTCTTGATAAAAAATATTCTTCTGCATCTTGAGATGCAAAAGTTCTCAACAAAATATTAGCATACAGAATTTAACAGCACATTAAAAGCAGCATACACCATGATTAAGTGGGATCTATTCCTGGGATGAAACGATGGTCCCACATATACAAATCAACTAATGGAATGCCCACATTAACAGAGTGAAGGATAAAAATCATAATGATCTTAATAGATGCATTAAAAGCATTTGACAAAATTGAACTTTCTTTCATCATAAAAACTCAACAAATTAGGTACAGAAGGAATGTACCTCAACATAACAAAGGTCTTAGAGAAAAGCCCACAACCAACTTCATATTCAAGTGTAAAAGCTGAAAGCTTTTCCTCTAAGATCAGTGACAAGAATGTCCACTCACACCACTCCTATTCAACCTAATACTAGAATTCTCAGCCAGAGACATCAGGTAAGAAAAAGATTTAAGGCATCAGATTGAAAAGGAAGAGGTAAAACTGTCTCTATTTGCAGATGACAATTTTTACATATATAAGACCTAAAGATGCCACCAAAAATCTGTTAGAACTAATAAAAAAAATTCAGTAAAGTTGCAGGATACAAAATTAACACACAAAAGTCTGTAGCATTTCAATACACTAACAATACTATCTGAAAAGAAATAAAACAATCCCATTTACGATAACATCAAAAAACATAAAATACTTAGGAATAACTTTAACCAAGGACAGGAAAGATATCTACACTGAAAACTACAGGACATTGCTGGAATAAATCAAAAAAGACACACAAAAAAGAAAGGGAGCCAGTGTTCACAGATTATTAATCACGGAGAACTAATATTGTTAAAATGTCCACATTACCCAAAGCCATGTACAGATTCAGTGCAATCCCTATCAAGATAGCAATGGCACTTTTTACAGAAGTAGAAAAAAAACATCCAAAAATTTATATGAAACCACAAAAGACCCTGAGTAGCCAAAGCAATCCTGAGAAAGAACAAAGTGGGAGGCATCACTCTTTCTAAGTTATATTATAAATACTTTTGAAAAAACCTAATGGGAAAAACTGTAATTTTACATCCAGCCACTCAGATGTATCATATTATTTTCTAATACGACATATTTTTATAAACACAAAGGAACCTTACAATTAGTTACTTTATAATGCTACAAAACTTACTTTTTCTTCCCTTTCTATTTCAAGTTGTTTCCTAATAGACAAAAGTTCATTTTTGAGATTGGATAGTTCAATCTCCTAAAGAAAAAAAAACAAGTAGTTTATTTATAAGTGCATATTAATGCAAGCTAGTGTTTCAAATAAATCTAGTTTCATAGAGAAATAAATTACTTATAAAATATATACACTTTAAAGCCTACTGATATGAAGGCTGTTAGTTAAACATATCTGAAGATTTCATCTAGACAAAATTTTTATAGTTGCTCTCAAGCAATATTTAACTCTGTGTACCTCTCCTCCTCAACCTCTCCCAGTCTACCCCACCCCTCCCCCAATCTCAATTAGAGCTCCAAACTTATTTGTAACTGTAGTTTATAACTTCTTTTTTAAAAAAAGGGTTCATTCCACCATTTCAAAAAAATTAACCGGAAACCCACAACTATAAGATCCCTTTCAGATCTAAGATTTTTTTGATTCTACAACTCAAAAAATTATGGTTTTATTACTATTCTTTAGCACCAGTCCTACTGATATGAAAATTGGCTTTTATAGCTATCTGTTCTGTATCTCACCAGAGATGCTTTCATTGATGCCTGTTCTTGTTCTCTGCTCTTATAAAGTCCTAATTCTGAGTCTCTTTCTTCAATGATTTTATCATACTGGTGCTATATTTAACAGAAAAAAAAAACATTTTAAGTATATTAGAATCCAAATAGATTATGCTTTAATGTAACTGTCATTCTTGTGCATTTGAAATTTGAAGAAAATAATGATTATGAATTCAGAGGTACATATGAGCACATTTTTAAAATTTTTCAATTACAGAAACAATGAAACATAGGTAACTGTCTTGGAAATAAAATAACCCAAGAGTGATAAATAACTCTTTTTAATTGCAAACACTGAATTTCATTAATTTTAAAAATAGGCTAGAAACGTCAGGACCTCTTAGAAAAATGACCGATTCCAGATCAGAGGCAGGAAGTTTATGATGAGCCTTGAACACTGTCATAGCAGAAAGCAAGAAAGCTATCTGCCTAGGACTATTCAGGTCAAGTCAGAAAGACTTGCTAGCCAGTTTGAAGAGGCTCCCACTGGCCAAGGATGAGACAGGATAAAAACTGCACTGGATTGAGACATACAAACATGTTTAAATCTATGAGTTCACAAACTCAGTTAAAAAGTTTTTAAAACCATCATTGGTTACCCCATAATAATGTTATATCCCAGCAAGAATTTTTAAAGATAAATAGGTAGGTATGGCCCATCTCATCTGCAAATTCTAAAGAGAATAAGGCCTAATTTGCTAACAGAATGATTACTTTAAAACAATGAAAAAAAATAGAGCACACTCACAAGCCCAACAAACATTAAGCCATTCATCTATTTATTACACTGATAAAAATTCATTTAGCCTCAAATATATTAGACACCCATAGAGAATATAAATATTAGCAAGATACGTATCCTGGGCATGTACTCAAGTAAGTATAAGATAGAAAGTGCTGTAAGAGACAACTAGGAAAACTGGGATAAAGAATGATCAATTCCACCCTGGCCAGTGGGGCTCAGTTGGTTGGAGCACTGTCCTGTAGACAGGAAAGTCTGCAGGTGTGATTCCCAGTCAGGGCACACACCAGGCTGCAGGTTTATTGGAGCATGCACAAGAAGGCAGCCGATTGATGTTTCTTTCTCACATCAAGGTTTCTCTCCCTGCCTCACCCTTCCTCTCTCTCTAAAAACAATGAAAAAAATGTCCTTGGGTGAAGATTTAAAAAAAAAAAGAGTGATCACTTCCATCCACCATAAATGATGAAAAGTATTCCTCAAAGTGACACCCAAGCTAAGCTTTGTGTGGCGAAGATTCAAACACAGAGAAATGAAAGATCAAAGGCATTCCAGCAGTAATTATATCTAAAAATCTATACCTACAATTTTCTGATAAATAAGAATGCTATTTTATGCATAATTATGGCTGTAATAAATAATTTTCATTAAACAAGAAGAAAAAAATTACCTTATGTTTTTCCATAAGTGCTACCATTTCAGCTATTTTATGCTGACACCTTATATCAATTTCTTTCTGTAGTTTTACTGCATCATCGGCTATTACTTTTGTTTTCTCAACCTATCAAATTGATGAAGTTATTTGTTAAAATTAAGCATAAAAACAAATTTAACTTAAATGTAGAAACCATGTGCTATTATACAAAATGCAGAAATCAAATACCAGAAATTTAAAGAAGCCAAGTAGAAAATGCACTACTGTTTTGGTTTATTATAGGGTGCTCTACACTGTAATGATCATTTAATCTTCTCAAAATAACTATATACTACTCAATACTCAAGTACTTAGAATAACAAGGATACTTTCAGCTTCTATAACAAATTGTCCTTAATATAAATGTATTATTCCTTTTTAAATCATAATTTAAAAATTAATTATATTTCTCTTAAAATGCTATTAAACAAGTATAGAGTTTTAGTACAACAAATTCTCAAATATATGTAGTTTTTCCTACCTCTCCCAACAGATTTTCTTCTGATATTTTTTTGTCCTCAATTTCTTTTTGATAGCTGTCAGTCATTTCTTTAAATTTTTGCTTGGCACCTTCCAGTTCTAACTCTAATTTATTAACCTTTGTGTAAAAAAAAAAAAAGTAACATGAACATTAGGAAATGCTGTGGATTTCCTGAAAATATTATATTAATTTTGTGGTTCTCTGAATCTTTAAAGATTACTTATTCATGGAAATTATAGTTGGATCATTTTCCTTACTTTTTCCATATGGTAAAATGTACTTTATTCACAAAATCTATCTTCTACCCTAAAATACATATTTAGACTTAATAATATTTTTAAAGCAGCTGTATTTTAATTTTTAATGAGCTTCAACAATATTTAAATTGTTTAGTCTCAGTTCCGTATGTTTTATTGCAGTAAGTATTCCATTTGTATAGAACACCCATGTGACTCTTAAAAAGCATATTCTTTTTTAAAAAACAGCTTTACTGAGGTACAACTAATATATTAAAAATTACAAACATTTCATATATACAATCTGATGAGTTTGGACATGTGCATATGCCCATGAAGCTATCACTACAATCAAAGCAACAATTTTTAAAGATAAAGATAATAGACATATCTACGTTTTCAAGTTTCCTTTTGTCCCTTTTTTTGTCATAAGAACACTTAACATGAGATCTACCCTCTTAATAAAATTTTAAGTGCACAATACATTATTATTGACTATAGGCACTGTGATGTACAGCAGATCTCTAGAACTAAAAGAACTAATTTATCTTGCATAACTGAAACCTTATACAAAACTGAGTAATAATTTCCCATCTCCTCCTCCCCCCAGCCCCTGGTAATCACCATTTTAATCTTTGCTTCTGTGAGTTTGTTTTAGGTATGTTATATAAGTAGTATCATGCCCTATTTGTCCTTCTGTGACTGCCTTTTACTGTTGAATTGGAAGTGTTCTTTATATATTCTAGATACTACATCATTACCAAATATATGATTTGCAAATATTTTCTCCCATTCTATGGATTGTCTTTTCACTCTCTTGATAGTATCCCGACATTGTCAAGTGAGTGAAAAGATTTCAGTGCAATCTCTACCGAAATTCTGTCTTTTTATCAGAAATGGACAAGCTGTCACAAAAAGACAAATACTGTATTTTCCTATTTATATAAGGTACCTAGAGTATTCAAATTTCGAGGCCAGAGAATGCTGGCTACCAGGGACTGTGAGGAGGAGGGAATGTGGAGTTGTTTAATGAGGGCAGGACTTCAGTTTTATGAGATAAAGAGAGTCCTGGGGATTAGAGCACAGCAATGTAAATGAACTGTTTAGTTTAAAAAAGGTTAAGATAGTAGTTTTATGATATGGGTAAGTAAAAAAGAGGGCAAAAGACTTGAATAGACACTTCATAACGGAAATATACAAATGACTAAATAGCTCATGAAAAAACACTTCACACTATTATTAGGAAATGAAAAATAAAACCACACTGGGATATGGCTATACCCATAAACAGGACCAGCCATGTAACTTGCAGAGCTCAATGCAAAATGAAAAGGGGGGCACATCTAGTTCATAAATTATTAAAAATTTCAAGATGACACTCTTGCTGGTGTGGCTCAGTGGATTGAGCACCAGCCTGCGAACCGAGAGGTTGCCAGTTTGATTCCTGGAAAGGGCACATGCCTGGGTTGCCAGCCAGGTCCCTGGATGGGGGTGTGCGAGAGGCAGCGGATCAATGTTTCTCTTGTACATTGATGTTTCCCTCCCCTTCTCTCTCCCCCTCTTCCCTTCTAAAAATAAATAAAATATTTGAAAAATATATCAAGATGACAATAATAGAGCAGGAAACTAAGTGCAGGATGTTGTATGACTAAACAGGTCTCACACCCATGAAGCTGGGCTCTGCCCACTAGAATAGCTGAAATTAGAAAGACTGTGAACATCAAACATGTGTAGGATATGGACTAACTAGACCTCTCAGGCATTGATATTAGGGTGTAATACAATTTGCATAATGATTTGATTGTTTCTTATAAAACTAAACATTCAGTGATCCAACAATCCTTCTCCTAGATATTTACTTAAGAGAAATGAAAAAATATCCAGTGAAAAGTCTTGTACGAGAATTTTCATAGAAGCTTTATTTATAAGGATAAAAATGGAAACAATTCAAATGTCCATTAACAAGAGCCTAAACAAGTCTGTTATACAGTGGAAGATGACTCAGCAGTATAAAAGACTACTGATACCTACAGTAACATGAGGAAATCTCAGAACAGGCTGAGCAAAATAATCCTTATAACAAGGGAATATATTTGGCATGGTTCCATTTAAATAATGTTTCAGAATAGACAAATCAATTTAAAAAGACAGAAAGTAGACCACTGGTTGCCTCTGGGGAACCAGGTTTAGACTGCAAAAGGACATGAGGGAACTTTTTGAGATGATGGAAATAATCCTGTATCTTGAATGCTGTTGTTTCATGGTTGTGAAAACATTTGTCAAAGTTCATCAAACTGTATACTTAAAATCATGCATTTTATTACATGTAAATTATATCTCAGGAAATTGGGACTAAGAAAACAAAGTATTACCTTGACGTCATGAGCTTACATTCCAGCTTTTTAATTTGTTTCCTACAAAGTCAATGGTTATCTCACCCCTCGTGCATCAGGATAACCACAGATGAAACTTTTTAAAAATGTAAATTGCAAGGCTCCACTCCAAACCTACTCAACCTCAATTATCAATGTATGCATAAGAAATATGAATACATATATTGTACACACCCACACATGTATTTTTAAGCTGTTCAGACTATTTTAACACAGCTCAAAATTCAGATGAGCACTCTCACAATCAAAAGGATTGATTTCCACAATCTCAAAACATCTTTTGAGACTATTTGAAAATAACTGCTACAAGGGTATAAAATTCTTAAATTCTCATCCGTTTACTACTTTAAAAACAAAAATAATGATTTAAAATACCTTTGTCTCATAAGCATTCAGCTGCTTGCTTTCCTCTGTATTCTTTTTTTTTAGGGCCTTATTCTGTTTAAAGTTAAAAATAAAGAATTACATTTAGTACCAACATGACTCAAACGTGCACTGCCACCTTACTTAAGACTGAAATTACTAAGGGAAAGGAAAGCGTTATTCTCTAAAACTGGAGTAAAAAAAATCTTTTTAAAATAGTTTGATACTGAGAATCAGTACATACCTCCTGTTGGAGTTCCTCAATATTCTTGTTTTTATTTTCAACTTGTTTCTTTAAATTGTTACACTAAAAATTATGAAAAATTATAATTTTATTCAATATTCCAGTCAAAATTATTTCAAACTAATGTTACATGAAGTAATACAGAAGTCAATCATGTCATTAAATAATTCCATTAATGTCTAAAAATCCTGTGAACAAGTACAAATTTTAATAAAGATTATCTCAATACAAATTTGAAATTCTTAACAACTCTTAATAAAAATACATTTGAATTCAACTACTTTAAAAATGATTCTATTTCTCATTTCTGAGATCTCTTTTACCCATTATCTATAGTGCAAGGGAATAATATGATACTCTGTCTCCTCCTAACTACATTTTCATTCCTGTTAAAATACCAGCTGAACCACTTTTTTAAATCTCACTTTGAAGGACTTCTTCACCTGGGTGCACATGCAGAATTAGATTAAGTAGTATGAGCCCCCAGATATCCAGAGTACCATAAAAACAGCACAGATTTCTAAAGGGTCCTCCCAAAACATTCAAGATCTATAAATTGTTCTAATGCCAATTGAAGTAGAAATTCTAATGGAAAAAATATTTAATCTCCCTCATTAGCACGAAAGACTGAAATTTTTTTGAGAGCACCATTTTATTATTTTTAAGTATATTTTTTGATTATGCTATTAGTATTCTCAATTTTCCCCCTTTATCCCCGCTCTACCCTGCACCCTGCAACCCTCCAGCATTCTCTACCTTAGTTCATGTTCATGGGTTGTGTGTGTATATAAATATAAGTTCTCTGACTTCTCTATACCATTCTTATAATGGTTTCCTATACCATTCTTAACCTCTCCCTATTTTATGCCTACCAATTATGCTTATTCCCTGTACTCCCTGCCACTATTCTTCCCCTTCCCTCCCCGCCAATAACCCTGCATGTGATCTCCAATTCTGTGATCTGTTCCTGTTCTATTGTTTGCTAAGTATTTGTTCTTTTTTTTTTTTTTAGGTTCAATCATTGATAAGTTGTGAGTTTGTCATTTTACTGTTCATAGTTTGATCTTCTTTTCCTTAGATAAGTCTCTTTAACATTTCATAAAATAAGGGCTTGGTGATGATGAACTTCTTTAACTTGACCTTATCTGGGAAGCACTTTATCTGCCCTTCCATTCTAAATGATAGCTTTGCTGGATAGAGTACTCTTGGATGCAGGCCCTTACCTTTCATGATTTGGAATACTTCTTTCCAGCTCCTTCTTGCCTGCAAGGTCTCTTTTGAGAAATCAGACCATAGTCTTATGGGCACTCCTTTGTAGGTAACTGTCTCCTTTTCTCTTACTGCTTTTAAGATTCTCTCTTTATCTTTAATCGTGGGTAACTTGATGATGATGTGCCCTGGTGTGTTCCTCTTTGGGTCTAACTTCTTTGGGACTCCCTGGGCTTCCTGGAAGTCATTTTCCTTCGCCAGATTGGGGAAGTTTTCCTTCATTATTTGTTCAAATAAGTTTTCGATTTCTTGCTGTTGTTCTCCTTCTGGCACCCCTATGATTCAGACATTGAACGTTTAAAGTTGTCCCACAGGTTCCTAAGCCTCTCTTTATTTTTTTTTTGTTTTGAATTCTTGTTTCTTCATTCTGTTCCAGCTGGATATTTCTTTTGTTCCAAATCATTGATTCAGTCCTGGTTGTCTTCCTGTCAATGTTGGTTCCCTGAATATTTTGCTTTATTTCACTTTGGGTAGTCATTTGTTCTTTCATTTTCTACCAAGCCCAATTAGTTCTGTGAGCACCCTGATTACCGATGTTTTGAATTCCATATCAGATAGGTTGGCTATCTCATCACTTAGCTCTTTCTCTGCAGTTTCGCCCTGTTCTTTCATTTGGGCCATGTTTCTTTGTCTTGACCACTGTTAAGTTGTAAGGGGGCAGGGCCTTAGGTTTTCTCCAGGGCAGAGCAACCATCTTTGCTACATTGTGGCGCTGTCGGGGAGGGGTCGGAGAGGGAACAGTGAGGCTTGGCTTGCTAGGCTCTACTCCACTTTACAACAAAGTCATGTGAGACTGGGAATTTCTCCCACCATGGCAACCCCTGCCATAAGTCCACAGTCAGTTCTGAGTCTCAGTTTCCCGTTCAGCCAGCCCTGCCCACATGGTCTGCTGCCTTGCTCTGGGTTCTCCCCATCTGCCCATCTGTCTGTCTCCCTCCTACCAGTCTGGTTGACTGTTTCATTAATCTCTTGGTTGTCCGAGTTCCATGCAGTTTCATTTTCTTGTATTTCTGGTTGTTTATATTGTTTTTAGATTGGCTGATATCCTCCTTTTGGTTATGCAAGGAAGTGAAGGGATTCTACCTATACCTCCATCTTGGCCAGAACCTTGAAATATTTTTTCTTATTAATCTCACTGCCCCATCTCACTCTCCCTTCTTTCTGAATAAGCCAATGAAAATTGAAGTTTTTGATCCTTTTAAATTTAAATAATTTCAAAAATTAGGACTAATTAAAATAAGTTTGGCTGAATGCCCAGAAATCTTGAAAAGTATCAAACTATCACAGTTCATTATTTTTATTGTTGCTCAAGTACAGTTGTCTCCATTTCCCCCTACCCGTCTCCCCTACCACACCCACTCCCACCCTCAATCCTACCCCCCCCTTTGGCTTTGTCCATGGGCTCATTATACATGTTCCTTGACAACCCTTCCCCAGTTGATTTTTAAGTAAAATAATTCTTGTGCACACTAATAAAGAATTTTATTCATCAGAATTCTAGGTAGGGAAAAAATGGTGTTGATTATTAGAGGCCAGAACTTCAGAAAGTGAAGTACACTTTCCAGAGGACTATTCACTATATAGAACATCACATTTAGGAGCATTGTGTAGTGAGATGCAGAGAAGGAAAGAAGTGAATTGGGAAGCCAGGCAATAAAAACACTTTACATAAAGGTAACAGAAATTTTTCTGAAGCTCTCTTGAGAGATGGGAGAGGTATCTTTTTAAAATCATCTTGCCCCTCTGAAGATATCTACAGTACATGTAGCTGCTCAGAGTATGAAATTTCGGGAAAAGGAAGAGATAACTAAAGAGGGATAGAATAAAACCTTGCTTTGTGAATCATTGTGCAAAACTGAACCCAGAGTCTTTTGAAAGAAACTTACATTAAAATTCTACATTAATTCTCAAAGCCTTCAAGGAGAACTGAGATTTCTATAATGGCTATTAAGTGTAAAGGCTGGCCCTAAAGAATCTAGTCATACATACAGGGTCTGGTAGAAGTAAGGCTTGCTTGAGTGTGGTTGGTAGGGTATGTGAATGTGTCACACAAGATGGACAGCAATTTGAACATTTCACCTAAAATGTCATATAGTGTGCTTGTGTGTGATATTGTTATGTTATGGAATTACATGATTATGATTTTATAATAAAAGATTCTGTAATAAAAAGGGAGTGTTATTTGTGCTGGATCCTATATATTGTTACAAAGTATCTATTCCCAAATATTTTTGCAGTTTGATAATACCTTGTTTTCTAATATCTTCATTTGTTTATCTTTTTTTAAAACTTCACATTCAATGCTTCGAACCTAAAAAAGCAATATTTAACATCAGATTTAAAATGTTAACAGAATTATTATTTTCCACAAGTATCTTTTAGAAATGAATTATAAAGCTTAGTCTTTTCTTTCTACAAATATTAAGTTATCAGTACTCCCAATTTATTTCAGTATGCTTCTTTAAAAAACGGTCTTTATGTTAATGTTTACATGTTAATGTTTATCATTCTTATCTTAGCCCAGTATCACTTGGCAATATTTTATCAGCTTTCCCAATTAATCTTGAATTTTTAAAAATTGTCTTGCATAGCCCTAGCTAGCATAGCTCAGTGGATTGAGCATGGGCTTGCGAACCAAAGGGTCACGGTTCGATTCCCAGTCAGGGCACATGCCTGGGTTGCAGGCCAGTTCCCAGCAGGGGACCCACGAGAGGCAACCACACATTGATATTTCTCTCCCTCTCTCCTTTCCTTCCCCTCTAAAGATAAATAAATAAAATATTTTTTAAAAATTTGTCTTGCATATAAATGTTTATAATCTTTTAACTATGCCTTTCACAGACATCTGTTCATCTAAACCACCTAACAACCCAATGATATAAAAGGGGTAGGTATTATCTCCATTTCAGAGATGAGGAAATTGAGAGTCAAAGAAAATATGTATGGAAAAAAGTCTGAAGTAAGGTAGTGGACTGGGAAAAAAAAAGAATGTAATAAATTTCAATGTCAGGCAAAATATGTGAGAAATATTTGCAAACTGGACTCTTTCTGGGACACTGTTTCAATAGATAAACTGAAATCCAACCATGGAAAGATTAAATATGCTAACAACCAGTCTTGCATTTTGTTTTTTTTTCTTAATTAATCACTATTATTTTCTCATTAGTAAAATAAATTTACATTCTTAGTGGCAGATTTTTATTTTAAATTAAACATCGAATTCATGTTTTTCCTTATCACAAAAAAGATTAGTTTTTGAAGCAGACTCTGATGTAAATTTTAAAGTAGTGAATTACATAGCAAGTCTTGAGAAAATTAAATTCATTTTTTTCTGGATGAATTTAATTAATAAATATGAAATTTAAAAAATTAGCTTTATGAGAGAAAAAAATATGGTGTAGACTAAAGAATGTCAGAAGGTCAACTCCACTCCTTGTCAGGCAGACTTTCAAAGATTTTTACTTTTTGGAGTTCTGATTTCTTAATTCATAAAGTGAGGGAAAAAATGATTTCCAGTTAAACAACAGATTTAAAGGAACTAGAACGTTCCTCGTCCATTGTAAGTCCTTAAAAATATTACAGCTCACCTCATCCTTGGACTATCTCAATAGTGCCCTGTAAAGTGTAAGGTCAAAACTCTTAAGCACAGCTCATGAAACCTAAATGTTCTACCCTCATCTCTCCTCACTTTCATCTTTCCTTACTCTTTCCACTACCACTGCTATCTTAAACTCCATCTTTCAGCCATGATGAACATTTTATAGTTGCTTAAATATGATAGTCCTCTTATACTTTATAATGTACATGTGTGTATATAACCTGGAATATTCCTCTTCCTGATATACTTGTTTCTCCCTACCCTCTGACTTCCGCAAATTCCTGTTAACCTAAGGTTTCAAGCTAAATGTCGTTTCTTCCAGGAAGCTTGCTTGTCCTAACTCAAATCTGGATCAAATGTCTCTTCTATGGTCTCCAACAGCATTATAAAGAGGACCTGTGTTTAGGTCTGGCCACCATCCTTTCCTGTAAAGACTCCTTTACTATAAATCCACAGCAACCCTGCTCAGTCTAATGCAGTCTGACGAGAGGCTGGTTGGTCTCCAAAAGTGGACACACAGCTCAGGCATGGCCAGATCACTCTACCCCTAACCACAACTGGAGTCCTCTCCTCTCCAACTTGGAGTCCTCTCCAAGACTTTTTTCCAAGCTTTCAAGACTACTTTTTATAGCTTTCCGACTAATTCCAGTGTTTTTCACTTCTTCCTATTCCAGTCTTAAACATTAAAAATGTCACTTCCCTAATTAAAAAAAAAAATACTTAATTGGATCACCATTGTGTACCAAAACAAAACAAGCCAAAAAAGCCAAAGTCAGCACCCAGAACATTGTCTGGCACACAGGAAATAGTGAATGATATCTATTGAATGAAAAACATTCATGGCCTTCTCATCTCGTCTGATCTATTCTTGCACAACTTTCTCCCACTATACATGTTATATACTATAATCATGTCACCTACTTTGCACTATTACACTTTCATGATATTCTTCCCTAAAAGATATTCTTCTTCCTATCCCAACTTGTTAAATCATATCCACCAAAGCACAACACAAACTTATTACTCAATTTATCAGTATATTGTATATTATTAAGGCATGAGGCTTTTATTTAGCCTAAAAATGTAAATCAATATTAAATATTGAGCAATTATAAAAGCAACTTAGAATTATACCACTATTTCTCCTAGATATAAACCATATAAGCACAACCACCAAACTCTGCCTATATTTTAAAGGTCAACAGCCTCCAACAGCCCTTCAATGACTAGTTATTTAGTCAACAGTGTAATTCATTTTTTTAGACATATGATATTGCCTTTATGATCTGAAATTCTGTGATCTGATCTATTATTAAATGTAACATACATTTTTGTCACTTTTGTCCAATTTGCATTTAACTTCATCTTCTTTCTGCTTTAGTTCTTCTCTCACAGATTCCAGTTCATTTCTTAAAGAAAATGGAAGAGTGACATAGTAATATAATTTCTATTTTCATTTTATTCCCTTTCTGACTCTCTAAAATGATTGACTATTACATTTTATTGGTTTACATTTTCATTTTGCTGGGTATTTTTCGTGCATTAATACTAATTAGGCACAATTCACCCCCATATTTAAATTAATGTATATATTTATTTTGAAATTAACTATCTAGATATAGTCATTTTTCTATTAAAAAGCTCCTAGAGAGACAGTAATACTTATTTAAGTCAAGATTTCACTTTACTGTTTTCTAAATCATAAATCAGTCATCACTCTGACATAATTTTATTCAAATAAATTTGGTACATAAGCACAAATGATGTTAATGAAAAACTACATGACTGAGATATCTACATACACACGAACCCTTACATATGTAACAGAGTGTCTCTGGAAATGGACACAAGAGACAGTGACACCCCTGGGAATGGAAAATGGATAACAGAGACAAAAGCAAGAAAGACAGTTTTCTTTCCCCAAGTGTTTCTTTGTCCCTTTGAATTTTGTACCATAAGTATGGACAGGGTCTGGCAGAAGTAACACCTACTTGAGTAGGTGGTTGGTAGGGTAATAATGTGGGTGTAATAATTTATAGTTTTATAATTTGAACATTTTACCTAAAATGTCAAATGGTGTGCTTGAGTGTGATATTGTTATGTTACAGAATTACATGCTTATGATTTTGTAATAAAAAAGGGGTGTTATTTGTGCCAGATCCTGTATTATCCCTTTTGAAAATTTAAAGGGGGGTGAGAGAAGAGAAAGTAGGTAAAAGGCATCAAATATACAATATTAAAAGGAAAGATTTTGGGTCATTAGCACACAATACATCAAAGAGCATAATATAATGGCATACACTTGATATTTATATAATGCTATTAACCAATGTTACCCCAATAAATTTAATTTTATTTTTTTTTTAATTAAAAATCTGTCTGTTGCACTTGAAAACAATGGAGCTTTCTCTAAAGGATACTTGACGCTATTTCTAACTGTACTTTCTCATGACCACTAAAATGTTTCCAGGTCTAACCTGTATGCATGGAATAGTTTCCAATCATGTAGAATAACTGGCTTGTGAAAACTAAATCCAAAATATTTATTCTTTAACTGAGTATTAAACCTTTAATTGGTATATTCTTACTTTTCCTAAATATATTTATATTTAGAGTTCTGTATGCCCACAGAGTAGGTAGAGGTACTAAAAGATATTATCCAAATAATTTGAATTATCTTAAATAAAAATAGCCTTTCCCTACAATAGGCCTTTTACTATTTTTCCTTAAAATATACAGGGGCTTAACCACAGAGATTTAATCTATAATAACAGCCACTTCTGAATAAGAAAATTAAGTGAAAAGGGCAAAAGCCATCATTGGAAGTATGAGAAAATATAACTTTCCAAATCTGGAAAATAGGAAGTTCTATGCCCGGCACTGTGTTCAGCATTCTATTCACACTAACTCACAGAGTCTCAAACAAACCTACGAGGAAGTTATATTAGGTCAAAAGGAGATTCAAATAATTTTAAATAGCAGTAAATTTTACTGACCACATTCTTTAACTAACATAAAAAAGTCAAAACTTAATACTTCAGAAATAAATGCAAACAAGACCCCCTACACATTTGGAAATTATCTAAATTACTAGTGGATTACAGGAAAACTTAAAACACAAATAACAGATTTATAAAATTATAAAAAGGAAAACTGTATATCAAAAACCAGGTCATAGATCCATAGCTGTGTTAAGAAGTAAACTGATCTCTTGAAATAGTTTTATAATTTGAAAAAGAAAAAGATAAGCTAAATATCAATATATTAATTTTAAAATGAATTAAAGAAAAGATCAAAATTTTATTTTGGGCAGGCAAAAGATTTCTAAGTATAAAAGCTATAAGAAAAATTACAAAGGACAAGACAATTAGATTTAATTTAAAAAATCACAAAAACTTCTGTATGAAAAAAAAATACCCAAAGTAAAAGAAAAACAAATTCTTGTGGAAAATCTATGCTATAAATAAAACAAGATAAAGGATTAATTATTTTTTTAAAGCTAAACTAAATCAATAAAACAACCAAGACCTCAAAATATTACTGGGCAACAGGTATAAGAAATTTTAGCAAGAGGAAATTCAGGCAAAAAAAATTCTAATGCTTACCCCTAAAAACGAAAAGGACAAATGACAAGAACAATGAGTTGTTTTTATCTGTTATATTACCAAATAAATTAATGAGAATACCCGAAGCCAATGAAAACATTCTGAAACCATTACTTTCATACAATATTGGTTGTACTGCATGCTTAGCACAAATAATAACCTATTATGAAATGACGCCTCTGACTCAATGAACCCTACTATCACATTCAGAATATGAAAGAGCTCTGTATGTGCTACGATGTTTACTATAGCGTTACTTTACAGTAGCGGACAACTGTACAATGTAAATGTCCAAAAATCCAAAGGATTAAAATTTAAAATGTCATATCCACTTAAGAGATTGGTATACAGGCATTAAAACAGATGACTGTGAAAACACTTAGAAACATGAATAATGCTTAATAATAAATATTTTTTATTTCTCTTCTAAATTTTCTGGCACATAATGATTAGTATACTTTCTTAATAAATAGTATTAGAAAGCTTATGATTCTTTAAAATTAATTTCTATGTCATATCTCACTATTTCAACACTGAGTATAAAACAAACATCATTACTACTTCATTTTTTAGCAGGATTCCAAAGCAGTAATTTAAGTCTAATTTTTACTTTATGTTATATGCACCATAAGTTTAATATAAATTAACTATAACAAGTTAACAGAAAAGAATACTAATTTTTTTGTCAGACAAAAGAGGCCCACTCATTAGTCTTGCCTTAATTGTCTTTCTGTTTCTTCCAGATTTTCTATTTGTTTCAATAGCCTTTCTTCTTGCTTTTTGCTATCCTAAAGAAATAATATTGTTTATATTAATTATCTTGTTTCAATAAAAACAAAACTGAAACTAATATTTAAGAGCTTTGTGTCAGCATAAGACTCAGTTATACATAGAACAAGAGAACAAGCTAACTTCCCTAGCTCCACACCACTTCCCCAGCCTTTGATTACTCCTCTAACAACCTCCAGTCAGCAGCTAATGAAACAAGTCTTGTTTGCTGATTCCCAGGAACACTTTGAGACACATCCTTTGTTTATATTGTTGTAGCTTCAAGGAATGGGTTTCCCCTCTTTGTTACCTACTGAACTCACAATTAGTCATGTTTCAGGCTAAAATCAATGTTACACTCTCTCTGAAGCCTTCTCTTCCACCACGTCAGAAGTGATCCTGTGACCTCAGGTAACACTTTGCCCCCCAAACACCACATGTACTGCTTAAGTTCTGTGAGCATTTTTTTCTACTAAATTGTAAGCTCCTGAAGAGGAAGAATGATGTTTTATTTTTCACTGTATCCTCCACACTGTCTTATATAATTTACTTAATAAATATTTATTGAATAAATATACAAATCTTGATGCTTAAAATTAGATTAACTTTATCATTGGGTAGCCTCTATATTCTGTGGCTCATTTTCACCATTAAAGATCAATTTGTATTTTTTCTTCTACAACAAAATATCAGCTCTAAGATAATCAGACTCCTTTACAGGTCATCTATTCTAACTCCCTAAATTTAAAGGTAAGAAAACTAAGCCACTGGTACTTTTGTTTTTCAACTCACATTAATATCTTCTTGCTGCTTACTAAGTTCTAGGGCCATTTCACTTCTTTCTTGAGCTAGTTCTTTGTTCTCCAATGAAAGCCTGTTGCAGCTTGCAGTTAGTTCAGTATTCTTAAGGCTATTTAAAAAAAAAAAAGTCACACCAAAATATTTACATATAAAATGAAATGATGTGATACTTAGTTCAAAATAATGTTAGAGGAAACGAGGGAAGGGCTTGGGGTATAATTTAAGTAAGATTGGCCATCAGTTAATACATTCTGAAGCTGGGTGATTGGTATATGCTGTTCATTTCATTATTCCCTAAATTTTGTGTATGTCTGAAATTTTTCTAGAAGTTTTTCAATATGAAATATGTTCCCTTGCATATTCCCTACACCATAACCTTCCCATACTTTTCCACAAATTTTAAAGGGCATATTATTTTTATGTGATTTTTTCTAATAGACTGTCTTAGAAACTGTTCAAACTCCTGATGATTTGATTAAAGTACAATAGTATATGAGGCATGAACTATTTTTAATTAAAATAAAACCTAGGTTTAACCTTTGTGCAAACACTTCAACTGCTCTTACAAGATCTCAAATGCTCTAGACTGGAAGAGAGGTTACTGCTGTCACTGGCTGCAGCAAGGATCAATTTTAAATGAGGGACGGGGGCTGCGTGGCTCTATAAGCACCTACTGTCTCCTAATATTTTACTGATAGTGGAAATTCATGAAAAAATAGATAAAAGTTGTCATTAAAGAGTGAAAGGCTGCAAAAGCAAGTACACCAAGGATGACAAATGTATACTGAAGTATAATTAACCACTCAGTCTATTTATTAAAAGGGGGCTGGGTTAACAGGTAAATTTTACCCAGAACCCATGAAAAAGTACAGCTGAAAAGCTCATGAACAGGGAACAGGAGACGGAAAGGAAGAAACTAGACCCTGACGAAACTGCGTCCTTCCCATTTTTATCCAGAGCTGAGAAGCAACCAAAAAGAAAAACTCAGGCTCACCACTAGATTAGCTATTTGACTTACTTCTCTTTAAGTAATAACAAAATTAATTATTTCCTCCCAACTTCTCTGAAAATTAAACTTACTAAATAGGTGACTCGCTCAAATAATTTATTTGGACAATGTAAAGAATGAATTTGTATTTTGTCATTTCATCAATACAAACCTATGAAATAATTTAGCCTAACAACCAAAATAATGAGTTAGAACTATAAATGATTGTTTTTATGAGGAACCAAGTATCTCCAAGAAAAGTAATATATTGATCTTAAGCAGTTCTTAACTTCATGATGTACTCTTTTTATGTGAATGGTATGTACTTGCCTTAGCAATAAAATTCATAAATTATTTTGACCTTTAGAAATAAAGTACAACTTTAAGCCAATTCAAATAAATATGAATATAACTTATTAATTTATTATTAAATACCAGAAAACTTAGCAATTGAATACTTAAGCTATTTTATAGAGACACAGAAAACATACTTCTCATTTTCAAGCTCAGTCTTCAGTTCTTTAACCTGTTGTGAATACTGCCATTCCCTGGTCGCAATGGCAGTTAACTGTATTTCCAAATCGTGTACTTTTTCCTGGAAAATAAACATGTATATCCTCAATTGTTTTTATGATTTTCTCATTTGAAAAGTTTGCTCCCTCTAGGCAAATAAGTCATATATTTGGCAAAAATTTAGTAAGAATATGTCAAATTTTTTAAATTTAAGTAGATTCAGTGCCATAAACATTATAATTTAAAAATTCAGCAATGACAAATGTAATATAAGTAAATGCCATCTTGATATTCTGAAGCTCAACCAATAAAATTATATTTACCTATTATAAAATATTTTTAACACTTCTACTCTACCAAGTAATTAATTTCAATTAAAATGTTATATTATTAAGAAGAGATACTGGGTCCAGCAGAAGTAATGCCTGCTTGAGTATGGCTGGTAGGGTAATAATATGGGTGTAATAATTTATAGTTTTGAGTATTTCACCTACAATGTCACACAGCTTGAGTGTGATATTGTTATGTTACAGAATTGCATGCTTATGATTTTGTAATTTAAAAAGGGGCATTATTTGTGCCGGACCCTGTGCATTAACTAATAAAATTAGTACCTTAAAAATAAGCTGATCATAATATTAAAAATAGTTATAATACTGTTACACTGTAAAAATATAATTTTTCAAATAAAAGACATTCTAAAATTACCATGAGGAATATACAAAATGATTGTAAACTAAGAACTTAAGGCTAACTGTATACTTTAAAAAGAAATTTTGCGAAAAAATCCTTCACAAAGCTAACAGCTACACCTTAATCTATTTTGTAAATCCGTACTCTACTAACAAAATACATGAAAGAGAAATGTATCCTTTTTAAACAAACCTCTCTGGTTTGGAGAAGACCAGTTAGCTCTTGTTCTGTTCCTTTTAATCCTTCAGCAATCTTCTCCAATTGCTTTTTTTCATCTAAAAGCTTTTGGTGTTCTGCCTATTTAAAAAATTAATAAATCATGACAATGAAAGCACACATACATTCAAAATAATCAAACTGCCTAATAAAGTTGTGGAGAAAATTATTAGTTGATCTTTGGCTAAAATTTTTTTAAAAGAGAAAGTCCTTATTAAGTAAATTCCAAAATTAAATATGATGAAAGAATTTAATGGACAGACCCCTGAAATGTTTTTTAAATTTTTTATTGTGGATCAGTTGTCCTCATTTTTCCCTCATTGCTCTCCCCTGCCCTGGCCTGCCCACACCCCCTTCCACACTCAATCCTCCCCTACCATGCTGCCCTTGTCCATGGTCCTTTATACATGCTCCTTGACAACCTTTCCCCTTATTTCTTTGTTGTCCCTCTCCCCACCCCTCTGGTCACTGTCAGTTTGCTCTTTATTTCCATGTCTCTGGTTCTATTTTGCTGGCTTCTTTGTTCTGTTGATTAGGTTCCACTTACAGGTGAGATCATATGGTATTTGTCTTTCACCACCTGGCTTATTTCACTTAGCATAATGCTCTCCAATTCCATCCACACTGCTGCAAAGGATGGGAATTCTTTCTTTCTGCTACATAGTATTCCATTGTGCAAATGTATCATAGTTTTTTGATCCACTCATTTGCTGATGGGCATTTCTGTTTCCAGCATTTGGCTATTGTAAATAATGCCACTATGAACATTGGGGAGCATAGGTTCTTTTAAATTGGTGTTTCAGTATTCTTAGGGTATAATCCTAACAGTGGAATCACCAGGTCAAAAGGCAGTTCCATTTTTACTTTCTTGAGGAAACTCCATACTGTTTTCACAGTGGCTGCACCAGTCTGCATTCCCATCAACAGTGCACTAGGGTCCCCTTCCCTCCACATCTTTGCCAGGACTTGTTGTTGGTCAATTTGTTTATGATGGCCACTCTGACAGGTGTGAAGTAGTATGTCACTGTGGTTTTAATTTACATCTCTCTGATGGCTAGTGATGTTGAACATCTTTTCATGTGTCTCTGGACCCTCTGTATGTCCTCCTTAGAGAACCGTCTGTTGAAGTACTTTGTCCATTTTTTAATTGGATTGTTTTTCTTCCTAGTGTGGAGTCATGTGACTTCTTTATATATTTTGGTGATCAAACCCTTGTCTGAGGTATCATCAGCAAATATATTTTCCCATACAGTTGGTTACCTTTTCATATTGCTGATGTTTTCTTTAGCTGTGCAGAAGCTTTTTAATTTGATATAGTCCCATTTGTTTATTCTTTCCGTTATGTCCCTTACTCTAGGGGACTTATTGGTGAAAATTTTGCTCCAGGAATATCTAAAATTTTCCTGTCTATATTCTCCTCTAGGACTTTTATGGTGTCACAACTTAAATATTTAAGTCTTCTATCCATCTTGACCTTATTTTTGTGTATGGTGTAAGGTGGTAGTCAAGTTTCATTCTTTTGCATGATAGCTGTCCAGATCTCCCAACAGCATTTGTCAAAGAGGCTATTTTTGCTCCATTTTATGCTGCTGCCCCCTTTGTCAAATGTTAATTGATCATAGAGACTTGGGTTTATTTCTTGGCTCTCTATTCTGTTCCACTGGTCCATGTGTCTTTTCTTATGCCAGTACCAGGCTGTTTTTATTACAGTGGCTTTGTAATACAGTTTGATATCAGGTATTGTGATCCTTCCTACTTTGCTCTTCTTTCTCAAAATTGCTGCAGCTATTCAGGGTTGCTAATGGTTCCATATAAATTTTTGAAGTGTTTGTTCTATATCTGTGAAATATGCCATTGGTACTTTAATAGGTATTGCATTTAATTTATAAATTGCTTTGGGTAGTAGGGACATTTTGATGATGTTAATTCTTTTGATCCATGACCATGGCATATGTTTCCATTTGTTTGTGTCTTCCTTAATTTCTTTCTTCAGTGTTGTGTAGTTTTCTGAGTACAGGTCTTTTACCTCCTTGGTTAGGTTTATTCCTAGGTATTTTATTTTTTTCTTGTTGCTATATCAAATGGGATTTTTTTCCTGATTTTGGTTTCTGATGTTTCATTGTTGGTGTACAAAAACATCTTTGATTTCTGGATATTGACTTTGTATCCTGCTGTTCTGCCAAATTCACTTACTAGGTTAAGTAGTTTCTTGGTAGAGTCTATAGGGTTTTCAATGTACACTATCATGTCATCAGCAATTACAGTTTTACTTCCTCTCCAATTTGTATGCCTTTTATTTCTTTTTCTTGTCTGATCTCCATGGCTAAAACTTCCAATACTATGCTGAATAGATGTGGTGAAAACAGACACCTTTGTCTTGTTCCTGATCTTAGGGGGAAAGCTGTTAGTTTTTGACCATTGAGTATGACGTTGGCTGTAGGTTTCTTGTATATGGTTTTTATTATGTTGAGGAATACTCCCTCTACTCCCAGTTTGCTGAGTGTTTTCATCATAAATGGGTGCTGTATTTTATCAAATGCTTCTTCAGGGTCTACAGGTATGATCATGTAATTTTTCTTTCCTTTTGTTTATGTGATGTATTACATTTATAGGTTTGCAAATATTGTCCCATCTTTGCATCCCGGGGATGAATCACACTTGATCATGGTGTATGATCTTTTTAATGTATTGCTGGATGCAGTTTGCCAATATTCTGTTGAGGATTTTAGCATCTATGTTCATCAGCAATACTGGCCTGTAGTTTTCTTTGTGGTATCTTTATGTGGTTTTGGGATTAGGATGATGCTGGTCTCATAAAAAGAGCTCAGGAGTCTTCCCACTTCTCGGATTTTTTGGAATAGTTTGAGAAGGATAGGGATTAGCTCTTCCTTAAATATTTGTAAAATTCCCCTGTGAAACTGTCTGGGGTCCAGAGCTTTCATGTGTAAAGAGTTTTTTGATTACTGCTTTGATTTCACTAGCTGTTATCAGTCTGTTAAGGCTTTCTGCTTCTTCTTGATTTAGTATTAGATTATTTCTAGAAATTTGTTCATTTCACCCAGGTTTTCAAATTTCTTGGCATATACTTGTTCATATTAATTTCTTATGGCCCTTAGTATTGCCATGGTATTGGTCATAATTCCTCCTTTGTTTCTGATTTTATTTGATTCCTCTCTTTTTCTTGATAAGTCTGGTTAAAGGCTTGTTGATTTTGTTTATCAAAGAACCAGTTCCTGGATTTACTTATCCTTCAAATTGTTCTTTTAGTCTCTATGTTATTTAATTCTGCTCTGATCTTATTTCCTTCCTTCTACTTGCTCTGGACTTTGTCTACTGTAGTTCCTCCAGTTCTTGTAGATGTAGGGTTAGGTTATTTATTTAAAATTTTTCTATCTTTTTTAGGTAGGCCTGTATTGCTATGAACTTCTCTCTCGGGGCTCCCTTCACTTTGTTCCATAGGTTTTGGGTTGTTGTGTGTTCATTTTCATTTGTTTCCAGAAACATCTTGATGTGTTCCTTGATCTCACTGCTAACCCATTTTTGTTTAATAACATGTTATACAGTCTTCATGAATTTGGCTGTTTTTGAGTTTTTTCCTTGAGTTTGATTTCTAGTTTTAAGCCATTGTGGTTCAAGAAAATGCTTGATATGATGTGAATGTTCTTATTAAGGCTTGTTTTGTGTCCTATCACGTGGTCTATCTTTGAAAATGGTCCATGTGCATTTGAAAAGAATGTGTATATTGCTTCTTTGGGGTGAAGGTCTGTACATATCAACTGTATATATGCACTAGTTCATCTGATCTAGTGCATCATTCAGTGCCACAATATCCTCATTGATTCTTTGTTTGGAAGATCTATCCATTACTGACAGTGGGGTATTAAAATCCCCTACTAAAAGTTTGTTGCTGTCTATATCCTTCTTGAAGTCCTCCAAGATTTTCCTTATGTTTGGGTGTTCAAGAGCACCCAAACATATATGAAGGACACTTCATATGTTTACAATGTTTACACCTTCTTATTGGATTCTACCTTTAAGTATTATGAAGTGTCCTGTGTCTCTTTTTATGGCCTTTGTTTTGAAATCTATTTTTGCTGATATAAGTGTTGCAACCCTGGCTTTTTTTTCCTGTCCATTTGCTTGGAATATTTTCTTCCAAACCTTGACTTTCAATCTGTGTAGGTCTTTTGTTCTGAAGTGGGTCTCTTGTAGGCAGCATATGTGTAGGTCATGATTTCTTACCCATTCAGCTATTCTATGTCTTTTGATTGGAGCACTTAATCCATTTAGGTTTAAGGTTATTGATAGGTACTTATTCATTGCTGTTTTTTCATGCCTATGTTCCTCTCTCTCTCACTCTTTTTCTTCCTTGTCCTAAAGCAGACCTTTTAGAATCAATTGCAGAGCTGGTTTGGAGAAGGTATATTCTTTGAGGCTTCTTTTGTCTGGGAAACTCCTTATTTGGCCTTCCATTTTAATTGAGAGCCTTGCTACATAGAGTAGTCTTGGTTGCACACCCTTAGTTTTCATTACTTGGAATATTTTTTGCCATTCCTTTCTGGCTTGGAGCGTTTCCATTGAGAAGTCAGCTGCTGGTCTTATCGGGGTTCTTTTTTATCTTACTTCTTGTTTCTCCCTGCCGCCTTTAAGATCCTTTCTTTGTCTTGGAATTTTGCCATTTTAATTATGATGTGTCTTAGAATGGGCCTCTTTGGGTTCATCTTGATTGGGACCCTCTGTGCTCCTGGGTTTGTGTGACTTTTTTTCTCATCAAATTAGGGAAGTTTTCCATCATTACTTTTCCAAACAGGTTCTCTATCTCTTGCTCCTCCTCTTCTCATTCTGGCAACCTTATTATACTAATATTATTATGTTTCATGTTGTCCTGCAGCTCTCTTAATCCCTCTTTGTTCTTTTTGAATCTTTTTTCCTTTTCTTGCTCTTTCTGGAAATTTTTTTATACCTTGTCCTCCAGGTCGCTGATTTGGATCATCTGCTTCATTTACCCTGCTTTTAATTCCTTCTACTTTGTTCAATTCAGAAATTTTGTTCTTCACTTCCTCCTGGTTCTTACTGATAGTTCTATGTCTTTTTTCATGCTGATATAGTTTGCAGTAAGTTCCTTGTAGCTTCCCTGTAATTCTTTGTAATTCTCACTGAACTCATTGGGCTTCTTTATAACCATTGTTTTGCAGTCAATGTCTGATAGTTTACTTACCTCTATTTCACTTAGCATTCTCTCTGAGGATTCCTCCTTTCCTTTTGATGAGGGGTTGTTTCTATGTGCCCTAATCAGGGATTGAACCTGCAACTTTCACATATCAGGATGATGCTCTAACCAACTGAGCTACCTGGCCTGGGCAACATTTTCTTTTTTGTAGGCCCTGGACCTAAGACTGGTTTTTATATTTTTATCAGGTTGTTAAAATCAAAAGAAGAGAGGAGGAAGGTGACAAGGAGAGGGGCAGGTATAGGGACATGAAGGGGGAGAAGGAGTAGGAAAGAATTAACATTTTATATATATCCCACAAGCCTAACCTATTTCCTGTCTAGTCCTTTACAAAAAAAAAAGGTTGTCAACTCATGCTCTATACATTGAAATCAATTAAAATATAATGAAGCCTTATCTGAACAAATTCATTATTCATAATTCTACCTGAATACTAAATAGGTATGAATATATATCATACACACACTTCTCAAAATTGCAGCTTTGTGGCTCAAAGGTATCCAAGACATAGCAAATTTACAATCAGTTCATAATATGCATATTTGATCTTATTTAAGTGTCCTATCAACACATGTTCAAATAGTATAAAGACACCAAGACAACTGTCAATATGTATAAATATTAGTATAGATAAGAATGTGGGTCTACTAAAAACTAAATGTAATTTTCTTTATACTTTAGCTGAAACACTAGCATAAAACATCTGTCACACAAAAGTCTAAGTCACTGAATTTGAAAAGTAATTGCTGTATATTAATAGAAACTAAATACCTACCAAGATTTTTTTCAATTCTTCAAGTTCTACTTCTTTATTATATTTAAGTTTAGTCATCTCTTCTAAAATAAGCAAAAGAATACAAATATGTCAAAAGCAGGATTAAAAGACAAAAGGAGAGGCAAGAAATCAGAATAATACCATTTGCCCTAACTGACATGGCTCAGGGGGTTGGGTATTGTCCCACAAACCAAAAGGTCACCAGTCTATCAGTCAGGGCACACAACATGGGTTGCAGGTTCCATCCCTGGTTGGGGTCATATGAAAGGCAACTGATCAATGTTTTGCTCACATACTGATGTTTCTCTCCCTCTTTTTCTCCCTCCCTTCCCCCTCTCTAAAAATAAATATAAATAAAATCTTTGAAAAAGAGAAATAAGAATACCACCATTCAAAAAGGGAAAATTAAGAGAGATACATTAATGCAACTAGAGTACCCTAAAGCAGCAATTTTCACCTGATGTGTCACAATAATTTTTAAAATATGCCAGGCCTGACTATTTTGTCAAGGGCACTGACATGTTTCCCCTTAGATTGTCAAATTTAAAAAATGACAATAGCCAACATAATAGCCATTCAGTGTGAATGTAAAAAATTGTGTTTTTTGTCAGACTGGCAAAAAAAAATTTTTTTTTTGGTGTGCCACAGAATTTTAGCAGTTTGTGTGCCATGAAATGAAAAAAGGTTGAAAATCACTGCCCTAAAGCACAGAGGGAGTCTATATGGACTATACAGAAATAATGGATTAGAAACAAAAAAAAAGAAATAGTGGATAAATATTAATGTTTCTATAAAATTAATTCCATAACCAAATGAACCCAAAGTTCATTAACAAAATACATAATTGATCTGTACTTGGAATATAATCATTTGGCACATGTGCTTTTACCTTCAACTCATTGTTCCTCTATAAACATCTGGCCTCTCAATCTTCACTCCAAACTTAAAAGAAGTGATCCACTCAATGCCAATTAACTCTAACAATTGTACTCTGGATCTCAACACTCCCATCCCCTCTGAGGCTTTAGTTCCTCTATCACCGATATACACTGACTCTCTGGTACACCAATCTTTCATTTCCCTCATCATGACTAAACATCTCTTTGAATACAAAACAAAAGTATTTGATTCACCTTTCTGCCTTTTTATACTACAGTCAAATCTCGATTTTGTTTGGCAGACAAATTCCTATTTGTTATCTACAAACTTCTTTCTTACCCCATGCATAACTAATGCCTTTAAATTAATAAAATTATTATCTCAAAGATCATCAATAACCATTTTGTGATGCAATTCTTCGTTCTTATCATTTTGGAGCTTTCTGGCATTTGATAATATTGACCAGTCTGATTTTCTCCCTTTGATTTTCCAGACCTTGCATTATTCAGATTTCTTGTTTCCTAATTCCAGTTCCTGTTTTCTTTGCTGACACCATTCCTTCTTGTCACCTTAAATAATGTTTTACAAAGCTTTTCTTTCTATACTTCTACAAATTCAACATTAGGATAATGAACTATAAAATCTTTGCAGCCCATACCTCCTGCTTTTTTCTCCTTCCTTACGTTTTTTAACTGCCCACAAAGTCCCAAATGATGTCTTGCTGTCACCTAAATTTTGTTATATCTGCAACATTGTCCTTCTTCAGTATTAAGTTATTAATTATTGGAGATATAACCATGTTATTAAAAACAAACAAAATACTTGTAATAATTGCCTACAGTCTTTGTAAAGAAAAATGTACAAAATATGAAATCCCAATACAGAGTCTAAAAGAAAAGCTTGTCAAATGCAAAGTTTATTTAAACCACAAAGTTTCATTTTAGTTTAAAGTTAAATTTTTATATATTTATCCTTTTTTTACGGTTTTCGTTTTTAATTAATTTTTATTGAATTTATTGGGGTTACATTGATTAATAAAATTAAATAGGTTTCAGGTATACAACTCTACAGTACATCATCTGTATATTGTATTGTTTATTTACCATTCAAAAAAATTGATTTTTTAAAACTCAAAGACTGGTTAAATAAAGGTAGTGGACTGCACATGCCTCTACACTCTTTCTTACTCCCAATCATATAACTTTTTTAAAGACCAAAAAAAAAGGATACATGTGAACATTTAAAAAAAAAACATATTACCACTGACAACCTCGAAAGTTAAGGATTCCTTGTAGGGATAAAACCCACAGTAATTCAATGAAGGCTATGTGAAATGAGGCCAGGTGACCACATCTCCCACCACACAATCCACCTCAGGTTAAATCAAGGATTCTGGGAACTGGAGCCAAAGACATGTGGCAGTGCCCCATTCGGCTCATGAACTCTAAGCTAGATAACATCTCCTATGCCCAAAAGACAAGCTACCAAGCCCAGCCTTCCTTACAGAACCTCCCATCCCTCCCCCATAATCAGGTAAGGCAGATTTTAACATACAGGTGGGTGAAGATGGGTTCTTAAAAACTCAGATAAGCAAACAATTAAGAATCAACAATTACTGAGGAAAAGCAAAACCATGAAGAGAGAACCAAGTTCTGTTAAGAAAATAACTAAAATAAAATTCAAGAATAGATCAAACAGAAGCAGATATTTTGCTAAATATGGTAACATATTAGTATGTTCTAACAGCAAATTATATCCATGAAATAAATTACCTAGAGCTTTTGGATATTTAAAATTTGACAGCTAAGCTTTCAGAATAGCAAAATAAACATAGCTAAATATTGAATTAGCAGGGGGAAGTCAAAAATCTTTTTCCCCCAATTCTCCAGAAAAGAACTAAAAGGTAGCAAGTATAAGAAAAAAATTTAAAACATAAAGGATAGATCCAAAATGTCCAAAATCCACCTATCGGGACTTACAGAGAGAGAGAACAATGGCACTAGAAGAAATTTTTTAAAAAAAATTCAGAGCTGAAAACAGACAAAATTCTTAGATTAATGGGCTCACCAAATGCTCACAAAAGTGTGGTATGATTCCATTTTTAAAGATATCCTCTCATACTTGTACCACTCAAAAAAGCCTCCAATCCAATTTCTCCAATTTTACTCTTTCTTCATTACCAGCACTCCCCACCCACTACCAAATTTTTCTGCCATAATGAAGCTGCAATGACTTAAAAACAGCACTGGCTGGGTTGCTCAGTTGGCTGGAGCATCATTCCACATACCAAAAGGCTGTGGGCTCTATCCCTGGTCAAGGGATGTACCTAGGTTGTGGGTTCAATGCCCAGTCAGGGCACATATGAAGGCAATCAATCCATGTTTCTCTCTCACACTGATGTTTCTCTATCTTTTTCTCTCTCCCCTCAAGCCCCACCTTTCCTCTCTATCTATAATCAATAAAAATATATCCTCAGGGAAGGATTACAAAAAATCCCTAAACCATATCATGTCATTTCTCTAACTTAAAATCTCTACTTAAAATCTTAAAATGGCTTTCCTTTGCTGTTAGAAAAAAATCAAAATTCCTGACTTGGTCCTTATCACCCACACTCATTTCATTCCTTTGTTATATCATTTTCATATCATTCCATTTTCATATCATTTATTATACTCAATCACAAAGGCTTTCATTCAGTCACTTAAATTAAGCTCTCCACACCTCAGAACACTTCTGTGTGTTTTTCCTTCCAACCGAGGCACTCTCTCCAAATCACATAGGTTACCAAACTAAATCTCACTTATTTTTTAGGTCTCAGCTAAATGCTATCCTTGATTGCCAAATCTAAATTAGGCCCTATTATTGCATTTTCTTCCATTGCATCATTTTCATTTTCTTCAAAGCATCTATCTCAATTTGCAATTAAATATTTGTTTGTGATTGTTTTATGTCTCCCCAAGTAGATCTCATTAGCACAAAGACCATATTTATTATGTTCCTAATTGTATAACCAAAGCTAACT
This sequence comes from Anoura caudifer, assembly GCA_004027475.1. Lineage (NCBI taxonomy): Eukaryota > Metazoa > Chordata > Mammalia > Chiroptera > Phyllostomidae > Anoura > Anoura caudifer. The sequence continues at coordinate 23,794 of PVKU01000286.1, read as the reverse complement.
GAAGAATGAGATCTAATAAATTCAACAGCTACATTATCTAATATCAATATGAGGGGAGACCCAAAAAAACTGGAATTATCTTCTGGAGGACAGGCCCCTTGTAGTTCAGGCTTCCCCCACTGGGTAAGTGTTCTAGGAACCCATCTGCATCAGTGTGCAAGCTGGCGTTGTTGTAAGAAGCTGGGTCCGGCTTCAGTGAATTCTTTTTGAAAACTCTTTCAATGTGCCTATTTCATGATGGGTGATTTACAAGCATATCTGCCCACACCACACTGAGTATTCAGCAGGGTTTTTTTTTTTAAGTATATTTTATCGATCATGCTATTACAGTTGTCCTATTTTTTTTCTCCCCTTTATCCACCCACCCCTGCCTGCTACTCCCCTGGCCACCAACTCTTACATGAACTAAGAGTTCATGTCCATGGGTCATACATATAAGTTCTTCAGCTTCTCTGTTTCCTATACTATTCTTAACCTCCCCCTGTCTATTTTGTAGCTACCAATTTTGCTTTTTATTCCCTGTATCTTCCCCCCCATTCTTTCCCCTCTACCTCCCTATTGATAACCTTCCATGACATCTCCATTTCTGTTCTAGTTGTTTTCTTAGTTTGTTTCTGTTTTTGTTTCAGCTGTTGATAGTTGTGAATTTGTCATTTTACTGTACAGACAAGAAAGGGGTGGAAAGAAGTATTGAAAGTCATGAAAACCAAGAACCTTCATCCAAGATTACTCTATCCAGCACAGCTATCATTTAGAATGGAAGGGCAGATAAAGTGCTTCCCAGATAAAGTCAAGTTAAAGTTCATCATCACTAAATGCTAAAGGGGATTATCTAAGAAAAAAAAGATCAAAACTATGAACAGTAGAATGTTCAATAGTTTTTTAATAAGAATGGCATGACCCCAGTGCTTCACCCTTCCTGATCTTGCCATGGCCCAAGTGCCTTTTTTTTGTTCCCATGGATGAAAAAAGTCCTCAAAGGGAAACATTTTGCCAATATGGAAGAGGTGAAACAAAAAAATGGCAGGAGCACTGAAAGGCATCAAAATTGACTCATTCAAAAACTGTTTTAAGCAGAGGAAAAAAGTCTCCACTCCATAAGTGTATTGCATCAAATGGAGAGTACTTTGAAGGCAACTGAAATTTAAACATGTAACAATAAATACTCATTTTTTTATAAATAACTTCCAGGGTTTTGGGGAGTCCCTCCTCATATAACATCTAGTAATACTAAGCAGCAGGAGCAACAGGTAACACTAGAGGGAGAATCTGTTACATACCCGGAGTGAAAGCGAACACAGGTATATAAACACAAGATAACTGACCACAGGAGCAAAACCTATTTAGAGCAATATCAGACTTAATTCAAGACTGGAGACACAGGAAGAAGCAAAGTAAACTGTACAAAGTAAAGAAACAGAAAAAATTATTTGACAAAGATTTTGTATTTACAATTGTCTTTAACTTGAAATGCACTACTTCAATCTTTAAATGAGCAATGAAAAGACAGCTCATATTTAAAGAGTTTGTACTTAGGCAATGAGATGGCTCTAAATTTGCAATACAGAATAGTCAGATTTGAACTGCACAATGAACTGAATAGTCTTTCTTAAGGTTTAAATTTCTATCTTTGAAAAATCAAATAAAAATTATCAAATAGTCACTAATGGTAAATGACAGAGGAGAAACTATATTTTATTCTGAAACACTGTTTATATTTTTAGAATTGGCTAATAATATTATGTACACATATTATTCTCTAAATCTTACCCAGTTCACTTGATTTCTTCTGAAGTTCCATGGTAAGTACTTTCAACTGATCTTCACTTTTTTCCAATCTTGTAAAATATATTTTTAGTTTACAATGTAAAACATTCTTTTAATCAGGATATATTAGTAACTAGTAACTAAAGTTGGTGCAATTTAGCAACAATATACATTAGCAGATTCATTCATTCAATTATTAAACATTTTTGAGTACCTACTCTGTGCCATATAGTATATTTCAAAATAAAATATTGCTATTATAAATACATTTTTGTACATTAATTAATCTACATAAAACCTTAAGCCTATGGTCACAATTTATCTCTTTCTTAGCTGTTGAAGAAAATCAAATTAATGCATCCTAGAACTCTGAAGTCTGAGTATGTAACTACCATTATACTGAACTCTTCCTTAGGGACAATATACATATGAAAAGTTATACAACTGGCTCAACACCTCTGGCTTTCCATTTCCTTGTCTATAAAACTGAGGTAATTGAAACAGATGACATTAAGATCACTTCCAATTTTAAAACTTGAAAATCAACTAGATAGGTCAATCCAAGAATCCATGAAATTAGCTAAACTAGAAAAGTTAGCTTTTCTTCCTTTATCAGACACAAGCAATAGGGAAGAAATACTACTAGGCCCAGCTCATGACTTTGGAGAGAAACTTGTTTCTTTCATCCTCATTAACCCTAATCCTAATGGGACAAAAATAATTGCCTAGGCCTCATAACACAGCTTTATATGGATTTTTCCTTAAAATAAAGTAGTGAAAAACAGCAAGTTTTTAACTCTTTTTAGACACACTGCTATTTAGATTAAATGCAAATAGCTTATTTTATAATTAGTCATATTCACTAATTCATTAATTTATTAATTAATAAAAATGAGCACATTCCTTACACCAGGTTAGTTGCTAATTTTATAAATCAGAAAGAAGGTTACAGACCCCAGTAAAATAAACCTCACTCCCCCATATTATTTCTATGAAGCCAATAATAATCCAGTTTGATTAAATATCTCATATCACTGCTTCAGCACTTATCAGCTGCTTATTCATTTAGCTTGACTCTAAGGAAAGCATGCATGGGAACTATCCTAGAAAATACCTGCTGTCTTTCCCTAGGATACCTGCCTACCCAATACCAACTTGTAAAATGTATTCCCACTTTATACATTTTTTTAAAAAAAGGCTTGGTTACAGTTGTTATAGGAATTAGTTGACAATGAATAGGAAATGGCACTGAATATTAGTAGTAAATCATTTTTTATTCAGCTAAGAAATATTTTTACCTCTGATGTTCTGTTGTCAATAATTCTTTCAAGTTGCAGATAGTAGTTTTAAGTTCAGTAACCACAAATGAATGAGAAGCTTTAGCTTTATTAAATTCTTCCATTTGAGCTTCTTTTTCTCCAGTGATCTGATGTACTTTTTTTGTCGCTATCTGGAAATCTTCCTCTAAAGCCTTTTGAGTAGTCTAAACGAAAGAAAGTACAAAACAAAAGCTTTGATCCAAGGTCCTAAAGAAAACAAGCTAAACTCATCTGCTTTTGTAATTTGCTGTCCCTCCTTATCCTCTCACTCCCCTCTCCTATCCCAGCCACTACTCCATCTCAACTCACCACTCTTCCAAAGCCCACCTATAGTCCCAACCTCTCCATGGAGATTCCTGGCAAACTCAGCCCCACAGTGTTCTTAGAATTCTTAGAATTACTACTGTAGCAGTTTTTGCCTGAATCGCACTGTTGGTACTTAGCATGGTCTTGTATTTTAGTTATGTTTTAAATGTGGTCTTTATCCAACGTCTCTAATTAAACTAAAAGCATTTTGTGATTGGCACTGTATCTTCTCTAATTGAAGTTCTGGGTCCTTGTACACGGTATTATTATTCAATAAGTATTTGGTGACCGATCAATAGATTTAAATCATACCACACTTCTTTGCAAAGACATTTTACAATCTTCTAGTTCTGATGTTAAATTATCCTGCTTCTCATTTGTTTCTTTTAAGTTTTCATTCTGTAATTCTAAAAAAGAAAGTCAAAGGTAGGTAGTATTTAATAGAAAATATAAAAACAAATAATTTGTAACAATTACTTATTTTTCTCCATTAGATATTCCAAAATGAGGAAGAATTGTGCAAATATAGATACACAGATACTGGTTATCATCAACTTTTTTTAATCACCTTTGCTTTCGGGGGCTTTCTAAAGATCTTATTTATTTATTTTTAGAGAGAGGGGAAGGGAAGGAAAAAGAGGGAGACAAACATCAATGTGTGGTTGCATCCATCAGTTGCCAAATCTGCAACCCAGGCATGTGTCATGACAAGGAACAAAACCAGCGACTTTCAGCTTGCAGAACACTGCCCAACCAACTGAGCCGCAACAGTCACAGCAGTCATTGTCAACTTTTATTGACTTTTCAAGGTTGTTATCTCCCAAGCCCTCAAAGGTGAATATATAAGGATTTTTGGTGCTACATTTCTAGTTAATAGCTGAACATTGGAAACAACCTAAATATCCAAAAGGAGATGGATTACAGTGGTACATACATAACAGTATGATGTAGCTACTGTAAATGACAATATAGACCTTATTTATGGATTACTAATTGGATATTTATAAAAATCATAGAATAAAAAAGCAGTTAAAAATAGTACTTATATAAGTAGTGCATGTGAAAAGAATATACACAAGAATATTAAAAGTAATTTATCTCCTAATGATGAAATTCATGATTTTATTTTCATTATTACTATCTTGTTATTTTAATCTTTAAAAATATATTTATTTATTTAAATATTATTTCTAAAAGTTGGTGACTCTACTTAGCAGCTAATGCTTACTAAATACTAATGCTGACAGACACTAGTCTCTGTATTTTATATGTTTGCATTCACCTTTAAATCTCATAAAAACACAAAGGGAAAACAGAAGTTCATGCTCTTCCCTAGGTTCAAATTATTCTTACTAGCTAGCTAGCCTTAAGCATGATATTTAACCAGTCAGTCTGTCCCTTAGCCAGTCAGTCTGTCCCTACTTTTCCCACCTGGAAATTGAGAATAATGGTAGTTAGTCATATCTTGACAGATTGCTGTTAGTATTAAAAAGATAATGCAACTAGAGATGTGTTACCATTCTTAATATCAAAAACAATATCATAATTTTTAATCACAGTGTCTAGCATATAATCAACAAGTGTTAACTACAATGATGATGCTGATGATGGTGGTGGTGGTGTATACTAGAAAGTGAATCTTAAAATTCATGGTATTTACAATAGGAATGGGCAGCCTGACAACGAAAAATCAGTAAGTGCTGATTGGTACTCACTGGAAGTTCTGGGAATATACATAGAAGGGGCACCTAAGTCAAATAGGATCAGTAAGGGTTAAAGGTAAGGAATGACAGACATAAAGAAGAAAAGTTCAAGGAAGACTTCTAGAAAGTGACAGCTGAACTGAAACATCTGAAAGCCAGTAAGAATTAATAAGCGTGATGGGAGTTGAAGCAGGAAAGAAGACCACAGACAAGTAAAAGAACGTGCACAAAGGCAAAAATGGAAGAGACAGAATGATGCACCCCAAGGTCTAAAGGAAATGTATTTCAATAGCATTAAAACTGTATGAGGGAGAAATCCTAGCAGATGATTGGAAAGAAAATAAGGACAAGATCATAACAGGGTTTATGTGACTTGCTCAGAGGTAAGCTTCCTAAGTCATAAAGACCATGAAAAAACAGTGAAGCATGTTAAGCAACAGATGATGTTTCATGTTTGTATTTTTTAATTCCTGAAAAATCTGTGTAGAAATAAAAGAGTTAATGCTCCGACTCTGGGGGAAAATAGGGAGAGTGGATGTGGAGAGAGGGAAATGATAACTCAACACTGCAGTGTCCACTGTGATACTACTTATACAGACTGGTCCCTAAATGTCTCCTCTGAGAAACTCTAATCAGAAACTAGTCCTTGGGCATGTGCGGAAACTGAATGTATGCTGTGTGAAGGTTCTAAAAAGCTTCATGCCAAAACTTCGAAGTGCCCCAAGTTCTCCATGGATCCCAGAGCTACAAATGCAAATTTTCTCTGTAAAAATACACTTCCAATCCAGGTCTTAAAAAATTTCCACAGATGAAGTTACATGACCTCACAATCAAAATGCATAAAAGGAAGTGAAGCACCATGAGCAGAGTCAATAGAATAAATAAACAAATGGCAGGCATGGACCTGCATATACGTACTTCAGATGCTAGAATTACTGACTGTGGATTTTTAAAAAATAAGTATTATTGCAATCTTTAAAAAAGAAAACGGGCAAGGAAGGTCTATAAACTAAATAAAACTTCTAGAAACACCTTTAGAAAGGAATAAAAATTCAGGATCAAATATAAAAATTCAGGGTGAAAAATAACTGAATTCCTGACAAAATAGGAAGAAATTATCAGGCCAAATATGAAGGGAAAACAGAAACCTGAAGATGTAAGATAAACAGACAGAAGTCCCTGGAAAAGCTGAACTTCTGATTTGAAATCATGATTGGGTGAGAAAAAGAAATATGAACACCCAAAGACTTGTAAGGCAGAGAATCCAAGAGTTAAACTTTTGTGCAATAAGCTGGAACATTCTTTTTACAAAGAGGAAACAAAAGTAAGCCAACTCACAAAAGCAAGCTGGCCCAGGGTCGCATCACCTGAGTGGTCTAAGGATCCTAAGCCTGGAAACTGACTTAGACTGTACCAGATAGGTAGAGCCACCACGTACATGGCAAAAGTAAATAGAAATCCTCCCAGGAAGTTAAGTAACCTGTATACTTGGCGGGCCATAAATTATTCCTACAAATAAATTTTGCAAGGAAAAATGAGCATGGAGTCAAAGACAGTAAGACACACAAGAAAACAAGGTACTTTGAATAAAAACTATCAGATACAAGTCACAGCAGTTACAAAATAGTCACAAGGATATAAATTACTGCATAGGGAATATAGTCAATGTTATCGCAATAACTACATATGATTGTCTAACCACTATCGTGTACACCTGAAACTAACACAGAATAATACGGAATGTAAACTGTAACTGAAAATAAAAAAATAAAAATGAAGCTATACATTTTAAAAAAGCAAATGACAGAATGAGCTCACAAACATTTAAGAAAGAATTATCGGTAAGTGACTCAAAAAACTATTCTTAGTGATTAAGAAAATAATAAGAAACTGAAAGCTACATAAAGTATAATAACAGATTTTAAAAATAAGAGTAACATTTTAAAGATCTTAATAACTGACAATAAAATGGAAGGGTTCATAGTGGGTAAGAAACAAATAAAGAGAGAATTAGTGAAGAAAAGAGAAGATTTTAAAGAGAAAAGTGAAAAATGCCACAAGATCCCTATGACTTTCTAAAAGGTGCAGTGTTTCAGTGTATCATGCCTACCAAGCACACACCACTTAGTCAAGTTTAAAAAAATTTCAGTAAGATAGTCTAAACATAACATGACATTCAAGATCCTTCATAATCTGATCCAAAAGTCATTTCCAGTCTCATCAAGATATAGACACACAAATTAGTGTTTCAAATACTTTCACACTTCCATGACCTGCACAAGCCATTTCTTCTACATATACTCTCTCCTACATTTAACTGTCTCAATCCTTTAGTCATCTAAGGTCTGGTTCAACAATTTTTTTCCCTAATGCCTTTCCAAATGTCTTGGTCCAGAAATAACAATTCCCTCCATTGTGCTCCCAGAGTATTTATTCATTCATAAAATATTTATTGAGTGCCTCATATGTGTCAGGTGTTGTTTTTTAAATGCATCCATGAACAAAAAGACATATGTCCCTGTTTTCATAGAGCACTGCGCTGAAACTAAAGAAAGTGAGAATATGAAATGGAAAACAGGAGCATATGTACTTTGAAAAACCTCTGTAAGTGATTCTATTATGCTTCACTTGAACTGATACAACCCAAGTTGGGAATTACAGCACTAGAAAACATTACAACAAAACTGTGGTGAAAGCCAAAAGTTAAAACGTAACAAGAGAAATACATAAAATACATTGTTATATTTTATTACATAAATTCTTACTGATTTTTTCTTCTAAATGATTAACTTTATCTCCGGATTCCTGTAGCTGCAATATTAACTCTTTTATTTTATTTTCTTTCTCGGTGTTTTGGACCAACAGCAGTGATACCTAAAATTAAATATTTAAATAATATATTACACATAATGAAATATAAAATATGATAACTTAGCATTTACCATTACCTGCAATTATTTTATGTACTTGCTTATATGCTTTTCAGTTGGCTGTGCCTAGCATTTAGTATGTGTTTGCTCCCCAACCCCCAAAAAAACTTTAATAAATGAATGAATGAAGAAACTATAGCAGGTCCTTGAAAACGACATTTCATTCAGTGTTGTTTCATTATAATTTTGATGAGATGTCATAGGAACTTAACTTTTGTTTACATCAATTAGCCTATGGTAAAATTAGTTTCATTATATATCATTTGGTTGCAGTTCTAAGAACCTATTGATGACATTAAATGAGAACTTACTGTAATATGATATACCTGATATTATGGTATGCATTTTAATTTATTACTGAAAAGATTATATAATAAAAGCTTCTTGGTCTATTTATTCCATAAATATTATTGAGCATCTAGATCATTACACAAACCATAATAAGCGTGAACTCACCTTCAAAACACACATAGCCTAGACCAGGAGATAGACAACTAAGTCTACCTGAATATTATTAGTAACAGGACAAAAATGTTGTAAGAAACTGGGAAAGGACCATGTATATAAATCTTGGGGGGTGCGATAAAAAATTAATCCTTCTCAGAGAACAGAATAGAGCCTTTCTAAACAAGTAGAAATTAATGAGACAAACACAGGGAAATGAGCATTCTAGACTCACCCAAGAACACAAAGGATCCACAGATCATGCTTTATATGGAGAAGAGAAAATATTCAGATGGCTAAAATATTGAGTGCATGTGATGAAAAGGTGAAAGATATACTTAAAAGAGAAGCTGACACTTGAAGATTCAAGATGGTAGAAAGATCTCTTTGCCCTATTTTCACCTCCAAATAACAAAAAACATAACCAGGGAAACAACAAAGATAGACTTTATCTTCCATGAAACCAGGAGACCTCTCTATAATCCAAATCACAGTATGAAAAGAAAGCAGTTGGAAGAAATGGAAAATGATTCAGCATAGAAAAGCAAGGTCAAACCTAAGAGCCTGAGCAAGGAAGATACTATTGAAAAGCAAAGTGTGTCCACCCCAAAGAACCCAAGAATGCTTCAGGAATAAGAGGCAACAGACACTATGGAAGGTAGGCATGAAACAGGGGACTAAATTTAAGGAGGCTATTTCAAAGTCCTTTCCTGGACTCTATTCCATAATAGCCAATGTAGTCAGAGAACTAACCCTACTCTATCTTTGGAACAAACACAGACATAAATTGAAAAAGATAATCTCTAAACATGGGTGTACTAGAGGGGTAGCATAAAGGATAATTGAAAACACAACACATGGAATGATGCAACTCAGCATGTCTTCCTACCCTGCCAACCTAGCTCCAAAATGCCACAGCAAAGTTTTTATCTCCAGGCACAAATCTTAAGAAAAAAACAGTCTTAAAAGCAATGACATTTAGGAATCCCCAGCAAAAACATCTGCTGGCCACACCAACATTTTACAGGGAACCCCAACAATCTGTAAGCTCTACCCAAGCATCCAGAACTTCAACAAGCTTTCTCGCACTGCACTCTCTTTTTGTGTTCTTTATAATAAGCAGTTTTAACTTTAAAAAATACCTCGTCCTTTCAGAAATCTCACTTACAAATTCAGCTAAAATATAGAAAATTGCTAACTCTTTCAAAGTACATAAGCCTAACACATAAATTATTCTATCATTAAACCAGAACTAAAAGAAAACTCTAAAATCTTCTCTGTGCTTTCAACTAACTTCTGCTGCTGTCATTTAAGTAGATATCCACATTATCTATCATTACAAGGTATCACGTGGCAAATCAGAGAAAAACTTGGAAAAAAAGGGAAACAAAGAGCAGAGGATTCCTTTCTATGTAATGCTCTCCACTGGGAAGCAAAAGGCTTGAAACCAATAAAGTTGGCATAATAACGACCTGAAAACGACATTTACAATTTTTAAGTCTGACACTATGTGACATTAAAAAAAGAGCAAAAAAAATTTTAGCTCACCTTCATTTGTGTTATGAATAGTGTATTTCATAAACTACAAAATGTGGGCTGAATGGTCAATGATCATCATCTTCACATTTTATGAGGCTTTTGTTTGAACAAAAGTTCTCACAAAGTAAAATATTTTTGCAGCAAGGCCCTATTACTCACTAATATAAATAATGTAGAAGATTCACTGATTTTTTTTAAAAAGGTGTAGCATATATTGTGTGTGCATATTTGAGTCAATGGAAATTAATTCTGCTAGGCAAACAGCTGAATATTTGGACATGCAAAATAATAAAATTATCTAATAGAAATTTATTGTGCAGTTAGCAAGTACAAATTTCTTTTGAAATTTTAAATATTTTATAAATTATGCCCTGACTGGTGTGGCTGAGTGGATTGAATGCTGGCCTCAGAACCAAAGGGTCACTGGTTTGATTCCCAGTCAGGGCACATGCCTGGGTTGCAGGCCAGGTCCCCAGTAGAGGGCACTCAAGAGGCAACCACACATTGATGTTTCTCCCTTTCTTTCTCCCTGCATTCATCCCCCTCTCTAAAAAGAAATAAATAAAATTCTTTTTAAAAATATTTTATAAATTAACCAGACTTATAGCAAGAATGAAAGAGATATGACCAAAATAAATAAAATCAGAAATGAAAAGTGGAGAAGTAACAACTGATATCACAGAAATATAAAAGAGTGTAAGAAATTACTGTGAACAACCATATGTTGAGAAATTGGACAACCTGAATGAAACAGATACATTTCTAGAAACATATAATCTTTCAAGACTGAAGCAGGAAGAAGCAAAAAACCTGAATAGACTGAAAACCACTAGAGAAACTGAAGCAGTAATCAAAAAACTCTTGGCACATAAAAAGCCTGGACCAGATGGCTCCACAGGAGAATTTTACCAAGCATTCAAAGAGGAACTAACACCATTCCTTCTCAAACTATTCCAAAAAATTTAAAGAGAAGGAAGACTCCCAAGCTCTTTTTATGAGGCCAGTATTATCCTAACCCCAAAACAAAGTAAAGACACAACAAAGAAAGAAAATTACAGCCAATATCTCTGATGATCATAGATGCTAAAATCCTCAACAAAATACTAACAAACCAGATGCAGCAATACATTAAAAAGATCATACACCATGATCAAGAGGGATTTATTCCAGAGATGCAAGGATGGGACAATATTCACATATCAATAAATGTGATACATCACATAAACAACATGAAAGACAAAAATCATATGACCATGTCAATACACACAGAAAAAGCATTTGGTAAAATCCAGCACCCAATATTGGTAAAAACACTTAGCAAAGTGGAAATAGAGAGAGCATATCTCAACATAATAAAGGCCATATACAAAAAACCTACTGTCAGCATCATACACAATGGGCAAAAAACTAAAAGCATTTCTATTAAGATCAGGAATAAGACAAGGGTGCCCACTGTCACCACTCTTATTCGACATAATACTGGAAGTCCGAGCCACAGTGATCAGACAAGAAATAAAAGGCATCCAAATTGGAAAGGAGGAAGTAAACCTCTCATTATTCGCAGGTAACATGATAGTGTAAACAAAAAACCGTATAGGCTCCACCAAAATACAACTCAACTTTATAAGTGAATTAAGCAAAGTAGCAGGACACAAAGTCAATATTCAGAAATCAACAGGAACCTAATCAAAAAAACAAACAAACAAGCACAATATAACCAAAGACACTGAAATTGAGAAGGGGTTGATAGTCACCAGAGGGGAGAGGGGAGGGAATTTCAGTGGGAAAAGGGAAGGGTTTGGAGCAACAAGTAAAAAGGTCACATGGACAAAAACTAGCGGGGGTGGAAATGGGAGGGAGGTGGGGAGGGCTGGGGTGGTGGGCTGGAATGGGAGCAAAAGACAGAAAACTGTACAAGAACAACAAATAAAATAAATTAAAAAAAAAGAAATCAAAGGCATTTTTGAACACCAACAATGAATCTCAGAAAGAAAAACTAAGAAACAAATCCCATTTACTATAGCAACAAAAAAATAAAATAAAATAAAGTGCCTAGGAATAAATTTAACCAAGGAGGTAAAAGAATTGTACTTGGAAAACTACAGAACACTAAAGAAATTGAAGAAGATACAAATTAATGGAAGCATATACCCTGTTAATGGATTGGGAGAATTAACATCATTAAAATGTCCATACTATCCAAAGCAATTTATAGATTCAACATAATTCTATTAAAATATCAACTGACATACTTCAAAGATCTAGAACAAATATTCCAGAAATTTATATGAAACCAGATACCAAATAGCCTCAGCAATCTTGAGAAAGATTGGAGGGATCTCAATACCTGATATCAAACTATATTACAAGGCCACTGTAATCAAAACAGTGCAGTACTGGTGTAAGAACAGACACATACATCAACGGAACAGAATAGAGAGCCCAGAAATAAACCCATGTTTTTATGGTCAATTAGTATTTGACAATGCGGGCAGGAGCATACAATGGAGTAAAGACAGTCTCTTCAACAAATATTGGGAGAACTGGACTGGAACATGAGAAAAATGAAACTAGACCACCAAATAACACCATACACCAGAGTAAATTCAACATGGATAAAAGACTTAAATATAAGTCAGGATACAAAAATTCTAGTGAAAAACACAGACAGTAAAATTTCAGATATCTCACATAGCAATATTTTTGCCAATATGCAAGGGAAATAAAGGAAAAAGTAAACAAATGGATCTACATCAAACTAAAAAGCTTCTGAACAGCTAAAGAAACTGTCATCAAAATGAAAAGGAAACCAACTATACGAGAGAATATATGTGCCAACAGTACACTGGACAAGGGTTTAATCTCTAAAATACATAAAGAACTCATATAACTCAACACCAGGAACACAAACGCTTCAGTTAAAAAATGGGCTAAAGACCTGAATAGCCACTTCTCCAAGGAGGACATACAGAGGGCCCAGAGGCATATGAAAAGATGCTCAATAACATTAACCATCAGAGAGATGTAAATTAAAAGCACAATGAGATATCACCCCACACCTGACAAATGGCCATCATTAATAAATCAACAAACAAATGCTGGTGAGGATGTGGACAAAAGAGAACCCTAGTACACTGTTGGTGGAAACACAGACTGGTGCAGCCACTGTGGAAAGCAGTATGGAGCTTCCTCAAAAAAATAAAAATGGAACTGCCTTTTGACCCAGCAATTCCATTGCTGGGAGTATACCCTAAGAGCCATGAAACATCAATTCAGAAGAACTTACACTTCTCTATGTTCATAGCAGCACTACTTGTAACAGCCAAGATTTAGAAATGCCTAAATGCCCATCAGTAGATGAGTGGATAAAAAAACTGTGGTACATTTATATAATGGAATACTACACAGCAGAAAAAAGAAGGAATTCCTGACTTTGTGTCAGCATGGATGGAACTGGAGACTATTATGCTAAGTAAAATAAGTCAGACAAATATCATATGATTGTACTTATAAGAGGAATCTAGGGAACAAAATAAATGAATGAACAAAATAGAACCAGAGGCATGGAATTAGGGAATAGGCTGACAGCTGTAAGTCAGGAGGAGGGAGGTGGGAACTGATTGAAAGGCAAAGGGTTAGTCAAATAACATACATGAAGAACCCATGGACATGGACAATGATGAGGGGACTGACTATGGAAGTGGGGGGTGGGCTTAGTGGAGAGGGGTAAAGGGGGGAAGGGACATCAGAAATAGTATAAACAATAAAATATCAAAATGAAAAAAGAATTTTAAAAATTAGCAAATATGAAGTATACAGAGTTAATTTTTTAAAAATACCTGCTTTTCTTTGTCATTTACTTCTTTCTTGCATTCTTCTTCAAGATGTTGGATTTTTTCATAATCTTCCTTTACTTTAAAAATAAAACAAAGATACTTTATTATCTTAATAGAATTGCATAACAAATAAAACTTCAAGTTTCTTGTATTTTATTTAACTCTCTTACATGTTTCTAACAAGCAAAAAGTGCTATTTTCTTGCTAAATTTAGTGAAATAGTGAATTTAATATCAAGGTTAGAACTTAAGAAAACAGCATATGTAAAAGTTCTTAATTGGGGTGTGGGCAGGGCACATAAGCATGTAAGCAGGGCCTTTACCCAGAACAACAAGGGGAATTCACTCCCCTAAATGAGGGAGATAATTACAGGAGGTGAGATCAGATACCAGCAACACATGGTGTGGCACCTGAGGTCATTTTAAGACTTTTGCTATGAGCAAGACAGAAAGCCTTCAAAGAGCAAGCAGAGGAATGTCACACTCTTGATTTATGCTTTACTTGATCAGTTTTGCTACAAGTTTATCAATTTGATCAGTCTTTTCAAAGAACCAACTTTTGTTTTGGTTGACTGACTCTATTACATGCATGCTTTCTTTTTCAAAAAAATAAAAAATAAAAGTTCTTCATGATATACTAATTTGAAATAACATTTAAAATATATATTGTTATTTTTGCATGTAACTTTACCAAGACACGTAAAAAGACAAAATCACACTTTTAAAAATTAAACACAAATGTTAGTAAGTTTGATTTCAGGGAAAATGTAGCTTTGAAGCCCAAAACATATTTTTAACACATATGAATTCCCTGCCACATTCCACAAGATTTGAGGGGCTTACAAGACCACATATAATACAAAAATTAAAAGAGCTGAGGCATCAAGCTGATGGTATAAAAAACATTAACAGAATCTAATAAAAATATAAACAACAGAAGAGTAACAAAAATTAAATAGAATCCCTACATTTAAAGTGCATTTCTAGTCTGGAATTCTCAGCTTGAACACGAAGTTCCTCAAAAGCTATTATCATTTTCTGAAATACAAAATTTAACTTTTATGAATAATACTTAAATTTTTTAAATAGTTTTCTTCAAACTATAAACTATTAATAAAGTTGTATCACATGGTCATTGGATTTAAAACCATGCAACTTTGAATAATAAAATCTCTATACCTTTTAACAATCACATAATTTCTAAAAATATACAGTGTGTCTGTTAGCTTCTCATACGCTTAAAGGTACTAGAAACAAGTTACACATTAAACAACAGTAAAATGACTGTTAGTACTGTACTGACTTACTTAATAGCCCTAGTATCAAAGTCTGTAATTTTCTCTTTATTTTTACTTAGTTCATATCTGTCTTCCCTATTAAAGCATACCCTTTCTGAGGTGTGTTCCCACAGGAGTCCAAATTGCATGTTCATCATCTGGCACCATGAGTTCAATCAATATCCAACAAATCTTGATTTGCAAAATTGGATGAATTCATTTATACAATTAATAAATAGCTACTGAGTGTCTATTACATGCCAGGCTCTGTTTTAGACACTTAGGATATAAGCCAAAGCCTTTATCCTACTGAAACTAACTCATATTCCGTATAAGAAAGAATGCACACACACACACAGATACACACACATACATGAGATGTTGTATAGTTTTAGGGGCTCCTCAGAAAAATTAAACAAAGTAAGGCAAGTAATAATGAAATAGAAAGATATTTTAGATAAAGTAGTAAGGGTATAATAAAAAATGAAGTTTGTGATTTTGCATAAGATCTTGAACACAAAAGTTCTAGACAAAGGGAACAAATTCAAAGAACCAAGACCAGAAAGAGCTCAGCAAGTTTGAGAAACATAAAGAGTGGAAAGTGGAGAATTGCAGGGGATGGGGTAAGACAGGTTAAGCAGGAACCAGACACATTAAAATACCAGGCTTTTCAAATTACTAATTATGTGGCACAATTTGCTAGTACCTGACACAGAGTTAATAAGTTAAACAGTGTCACTAACATGTAAAATCAAAAGCTACCCAATAACAAAACATTAACATTCACAGCATAAAACCTTAAAAATTTTATTGGTGATATAATCATATATAAACAAATAAATAATAATCCCTTTAGCAAGAACAGTTTTCTATATCTTTGTAGCTATCACACTATTTTGCTTAGAAATACCTCTGTTTAAAATATTAAATATTCACTACCACTTACCTCAATGTTATTATTTAGGTCCACATAAACTTGCCTAGTTTCTTCCCGTTCATATTCATCTATAATTAATATAAAATATTTTTAAATTAAATTTTAAGATAATTATGATATGAACAAGATAATACCCCAAATGCTTCAGGAAAACATTAAAATACTTAAAATTCTGTGTTAGTGAAGGTCATTGCTGTATCTTTTAAATCTTTTAGTAGCAGCAAAAGCAGTTTCATAGTAAGTCATGGAAGTACTTCATCTCAACCTCAAAAGCTTGGTGCTGCTTGATTATCTCTAATTTCCTTCCATAAAATTACTATCCCTGAATTTATTCAAGCTTTGTAAAATATAATTTTAGCCTTTACAATGAGTATGGGTTTAACAACTATTCTACAAAGCATTTTTTCCTGACTTACAGTCAAGATGGAGGCACAGGTAAATATGCCTCACATCCACACACAACTATAGGAAAAATACAACTAGACTACAAAAACAAGTATCATGCAGAATGGTCAGAAAAATCAAGCTGTGTGGAAGTCAGACAACTAATGATTTAAAGAAGCCACATTCACCCAGATGGATAGGAGGGACAGAGACTCAGAGACATGTGGAGAGGCATGGAGATGGGAACGGGAGATCCCACATCCACATGTGGTAGACAGAAATCGGAAGGGATACCTCTGGAGCAAGGGATCCCAGCCCCAGACCAGACCACACAGCCGAAGGTTCCAGCACCAGGAAGATAAGTCCCCATAACTTCTGACTATAAAAACCAGTGGGGTTTGGTGCAGTGGAAGAAACTGTGGGATTCTCAAGGGACTCCTCTTAAAGGGCCCACAAGAGACCTAGGACTCACGTAGAACCACCCACTCTAGTATTCAGCACCAGGGCAACAGCTGGAAGGGCACCAGTGGCATACGGGGAGAAAATGAAGACACTGGAAACAGGGCAGTGCCAGGAGACAGCTTCCTCCCAGGCAACACTCCAGAGGCCAGTCATCAGCACTGTCCCCTCAGCAAGCCCTCCCCTACACAGACCAACAAAGCAGTGACAGGGGTTGCCTCACCCTGGCAATTACCTAAGGCTCTGCCCCATACAACTTAACAAGTGTGCTTTTCTACAATAGGCCACACTACTAGAACAGGGAGTCAAACAGCTCTACCTAATACACAAAAACAAACACAGGGAGGCTGCCAAAAGAAATAGGCCCAGATGAAACAGCAGAACAAAACACCAGGGGGAAAAAAAGCTGAATAAAATGGAAATAAGCAACTTATCGGATGCACAGTTCAAAACACTGGTTATGAGGATGCTCAAGGAACTCATTGGGTACTTCAACAGAATAAAAAAAATCCCCACAGGAATGAAGGTTACATTAAGTAAAATAAAGAAAAGTTTACAGGGGCCAGCAGTGGAGAGAATGAAGCCAAGAATCAAATCAACAATGTGGAACACAAGGAAGGAAAAAATATTCAATCAGAACAGCAGGAAGAAAAAAATTCAAAAAAAAAAAAAAAAAAAGAGGATAGGCTTAGGAAACTCTGGGACATCTTTAAATATCCAAATCATAGGGGTGCCAGAAGGAGAAGAGGAAGAGAAAGAAACTGAAAATTTATTTGAAAAAATGAGAGAAAACTTCCCTAACTTGGTGAAGGAAATACACATACAAGTCCAGGAAGCACAGAGTCCCAAACAAGATGGACCTAAACAGTACCACACCAAGACACATCATAATTAAAATGTCGAAGGTTAAAGATAAAGAATCTTAAAAGCAGCAAGAGAAAAGCAGATAGTAACCTACAAAAGAGTTCCCATAAGACTGTCAGCTGATTTCTCAAAAGAAACTTTGCAGGCTGGAGGAGACTGGCAAGAAGTACTCAAAGTGATGAAAAGCAAGGACCTACAACCTACATTACTCTATCCAGCAAAGCTATCATTTAGAATTGAAGGGCAGATAAAGTGCTTCCCAGACAAGGTAAAACTAAAGGAGTTTATCATCACCAAGCCATTATTATATGAAATGCTAAAGGAAATTATATTAAAATATATAATGTAATGTAAAATTATATCATTATATATACCTAATATTACATATAAATTAAATAGCATTATATACTAAATAAATTACATTATATACTATAAAATATAATATTGTATTATATTAAAAACATAATGTTCTCCATTTTGATGTGAACATTAAAATGGCAATAAATTCACAACTACCAATACTTGTATGCAAATAACAAACTAAGCAAACAAAAAGAACAAGAACAGAATCATAGATATGTAGATCATTTGGAGCATTATCAGTTGGGAGGGGGAAGGGGAGAAGTGGGGGGAAAGGTGCAGGGATTAAGCAGCACAAATTGGTAGGGACAGAATAGACAGGGGAATGTTAAGAACAGTATAGGTAATGGAGTAGACAAAGAACTTACATGCAAGACCCATGGACTTGAACTAAGAGGGGAATGCTGGAGGGAATGGGGGTACCAGGTGGAGGGGCAAAGCAGGAGAAATTGGAACAACTGTAACAACATAATTAATAAAATATATTTTTAAAAGTATTTTTCTCCTTTGTATATTTAGGATTCATGAGACACACATGAAAGGTAAAGCTTGTTCTTGTTGTCTCTTGATCTATCTCTAAGAATTCAGAAAGGAAGATAAAACTCAAGACAGGAAGAGCAAGTTTAAGAATGCCCTCAAGAAAAATCACCTATGAATCCCTTATAATAATCCTTTTCCCTTTTTTTTTTTTTTTTGGTGTTTCATGTGTGCAATGATTTGCTCTAACTATACCAAAGCCTTCAGTAAAGTCAGTAAAACTGAGTGTTGGTAAGGTAGTGCTATGAGGAATTAAGGTACGAGGCAGTGTAAGAAAATGTGGCTATCCCCTCATCATTCTCCCAAATGAGGTCAGCAGCAGAGAAACCACACTGAATTCCCAGATTCTCATTAACAAGGTGCAAAACGAGAACAGCAGCTCCAAGTGTCAACGAGGAGCCAAACGACCAAAAAGAGGGCACATGAACTGACTTTAGAAGAAAACAAGTATCTTCAACCCCTCAAAAATACTGCAGAGAGCTCTGAAAGAATCATAGCACATGAAACAGGAACTGAACCATTCTTATTTGAATATTAAAAGGCTGGAAATTTTAAAGAAATAGATGCAGAACATATCACCATTTCGACAAATAGTTCATGTCAATACATTTTACTCCATCTGTTCACTGTCATTTTCACTACCTAATGCACAGCAACAAACCTTATCTATTCCTCAGAAACTACCTGTACTAAAGAACTACATTCCCAACCCAGTCATTGTGGCTCAGTTGGCTGGGCATCATCTCGCAAACCAAAAGATCACCGGTTTGATTCCTGGTCAGGACACATGCCTGGGTTGCAGGTTTGGTCCCCAGTTGGGGCACATATGAAAGGCAACGAATTAATTTTTCTCCCTCACAAGATGTTTCTCTCCCTTTCCTTCTCTCTCCCTTCATCTCTCTCTAAAATCAAAAATAAAAATAAAATTTAATTTTAAAAAAAGAATTGCATTCTATCACCAACAACATTTTGGTCTTTCTTCTTGATACTTATCTATCCATCAATTCATCTATCAATCTATCTCTCCATTTCCCCATTCCCCCTCCTTACTCTCTTCTTCCTCCTTCCTCCCGCTCTCTCTTTCCCTATCTCTCCCACTTTCCCTTTGCCCCTCATCTGTGTCCCTCCCTTTCCCTCCCCTCCCCTCCTCTTCTTTCTTTCTCTCTCTCTCTCTCATATTTTCATACACACACACACACACACACACACACACACACACAACCTACTCTGTCCCATATTGGGGAACTAGATCTTGCAGTTCAGGCAAAATTAATTGCCTTAAAGAACAAATGATTTAACTCAAAGCAAAGAAAAAAATCTTTGAGTTTCAAAAGCCGAGTGTTGGGGTTAGGAGAAAAATTCAGGGCATAAGTAATAGATTTTAAACATATATACATCAGAACAAAACTTCCCATGTTCTAGACCTAGGAAATATTTCCTACTTGTGAAAGAAAAGCATTTACAAGGGGAAGGTGAGAGAGCTTATTAGTTTGTGGAAGATATTTAAACAGGGGTTCTGCAGCTTCCACCTTCTTCAGGCTAAGCCTCATGTTAGGGGACCACAGAAACACCAGATACTTTGGGCAAACCAAAAGCAAAGTAGGAATGTGCCTTTTTCTTCAGTAGGGTTCAAGAAAGATGACAAATCCTCAGGGGAAAAAATGGCTGTAAAATATATTTAGACAGATAGGGTCTTAGACAGACAGCTTCAGCGTTCCCGTTTCAACATCCCATGCAACTGCACGTGGTGGGTTGAAGGGCAGAGAACCAGCAAATCTGGAAAAGCACCGATGACAGGGAGAAGGGACAATTCAGCAGCAACCCATGAGGACCATTAACTGAATACCAGTTGAAATGTTGATAGTCTCAATGGATAGATGACTGAGAATCAAATGTCCCTCTCTACCACATGGTACTATAGGTGTACCCCAAAATTTAGATATAACCCCAGGGGAAAGGGAAAAAATTTCCAAATTTACTGAGATTAAGTTTTTCTATACCAGCAGAATGAAGGCATTATGATTTTTTTTAACATATGAAGATATAAAAACTTTGTACATGCTTGAGTTTGTTGACTACAATTATTCAGAAACATATACTCTACATATAAGAGTACCAGAAAACCAAACAGAAGGGGCAGAAAGAAGATGCAACCATGCAAGATGAAAACTTTGGAAACTGCTCAGTGACCTGCCATACAATTATAAATATGAAAAGAGTATTCAACCACTAAAACAGAGGAAATCAGGACCAAAGTGAGTTTAATGCCCAGTTTATTTAGTCTGAATAGTTTCTGCCTTTTTCAATGATGCATATGGGAAGAAAAATCTATGGTGCCTATGAAAAAATATGGTCAAACAAAGGAAAGAAGAAAACATGAAAGACGTTAAAATAAACAGCCCATCTCTGAAAATGAATTCTTTAGAATCCAGATGAAAATTTCAGAAAACTATTCAATATTCTCAACAGAAGCAAGATAATATGGCTTCAATGAGGACGACAGAGTCATAAAGAAAGAACAGGCCACATGGATAATAAGGCAAGTATTAAGAATTTTTTAAGGAAAAAATGCCACTTATGTGTCACACCAAGATACAATCCTTACTTCCAGTCAATATGGCTTGTAGGTAAATACAGCTCACCTCCTCACACAACCACATCAAAATCACAACTACAGAACCACCATTATTCAGAACCACCAGGAATCAAACCAAATGCAAGTCCTACAACTACAGAACTGGTAGGAGGGGCAGAGATGTAGAATAGGCTGGTCCCACACCCATGAGTGCTAAAGAAAAATCAGGAGGGAGATTTCAGGAGCAAGGGATCCACACCAGGCCCCCTAGCCCAGGGTTCCAATGCCAGGAAGGTAAGTCCACATAACTTCTGGCTATGAAAACCATGGGGGATTGAAGCTGTAAAAGACAGAATCTTCTGGAGTCCCAAGTAGTTCCTCTTAAAGGGCCCACACTCCCTCTGAGCCCCAACGCTGACAGCAGCTTAAAAGGTGTAAGAGGCATATAGAGAGGAACTAAAGTGTCTAACATCGGGGCAAGAGCTGAGGGGCAGCCTCCTACCAGACAGAAGGCCGAGACAGAAGGCAGAGGCCATTGTACCTTATCAGAGTCAGTAGGCAGGTGCCATATCCAAGACTCCATCAACCTGGCTCACACTGTTCGCCCTGCCTGGTGGAGACTCTGACCCCGGCTAGCTTTTGGGCCCACCCAAGCTGTTTCCAGTGGCTTTTCCATATGAATGGCTTGTCTTTGCTCATGCTTCAGATTTTCCTAAATTCTCTCAAGCAGCATCTAGCCTCAGCAAGCCCTGTGCCTCTCACTAAGTGGTCCCAGGCTTGGCATTAACAGCAGCTTGCTTTGGTACACAGTTTGGCTTCACCTGGGCAGCTCCAAGCACAGCACAAGTACCAGCCATCTTCAGATTGCTTTGTAGCTTATGATGGGTGACCCTTGACAGAACACAGATGGTGCCTAACCTTGGCCCCAAAGCCTGCAAACCCAGTGTACAGCTACAGACCACACCAGAGCATCACCACCAAACCACTCCACAACCAACACATTCAAGGGGTGAATCAGCATGCATCAGAGCCCTGCTGTAGTAAATCCTGCTCTGTGAAGTGGGCCCCCTGCACAGCTGATCCTCCAATATGCTTGGAGGTTGGTGGTCAGTGGTCACAGCCAGTCCTTGAAACTGGCTTACCTGGGTAAATCCCTCCCATTGACCTACCAATAGCAATCAAGGCTAAACTAGAAGAGGAGGGTGCACACCTTGTAGGCTGGGTGCACCTTAAGTACCCAGTTTGGGTAACAGGGGAGGTAGTGCCACTGGTCCCTACAGGACACCTACTACATTAGGCCACTCTACCAAGCCAAGGAGGCTGTGGCAGTTCTACCTAACACAGGAAGGGTGCCAAAATGAAGAGACGAAGAAACATGGCCCAAATGAAAGAACAGAACAAAACTCCAGAAAAAGAACTAAGCAAAATGGAGACAAGCAATCTACTACCTGCAGAGTTCAAAACACTGGTTCTAAGGATACTCAATCAGCTTACGGGAAGAGTAGATGAACTCAACAACATAAAAAAGAACATAGTAACCAAAAGAATGAACCAGTCAGAAATGAAGGATACACTAACTGAAATAAAGAACAACTTACAGGGAATCCACAGTAGAATGGACAAAGCCAGAAATCAAATCAATGATCTGGAATATAAGGAAGCAAAAAACATCCAATCAAAAGAAGAAAGAGAAACAAGAATAAAAAATGAGGACAGAGTAAGGAGCCTCTGGCACAACTTCAAGTGTACCAACATTTCCATCATGAGGATGCCAGAAGAAAAGAGAAAGCAAGAAACTGAAAATGTATTTGAACTTCTGGCCAAGATGGAGGCATAGGTGGACACACTGTGCCACCTTTCACAACCAAAATTAAGGACAACAAAAATTTAGAACCAAAAAAAAAACAAACCCCACAACCAGAACAGATAGAAAACTGAATTGTATGAAAAAGTCTGACAATGATTCTCCCAGACCAGTAAGAGGGGTGGTGTCGGCAGCCGGAGGAGAGGGGTCAAGGCAAGAAAAGGCAGTGGCTAATGGTCCCCGGCGTGCAGGCAGCGGCTGGCACACCCCAGGCGCGCAGGTGGCGGTTACCAGGCACAGGGAAGCAACAAGCAGATCAAGAGAGGCCACAAGGTGACTGACCGTGGTCACACATTCGTGTGCAGATAAACCAGGCAAAAATGGGCAGCGAGACAGACTGTGCAACCCAGGGCCCTAGCCCCAGGAAATAAAGCCTAAAAGCACCCATTGAAAACACTTATCGGGGGCTCAAGTGCCAGGAGAGACTCCAAGCCTCATAGGACAGTTTGTTGGAGAGACCCACAGGGTCCTAAAACATACACAAGCCTACCCACACCGAAATCAGCACCAGAAGGGCCCAATTTGCTTGGGCAAAGCAGCGGAAGGGACTAGAATCTGAGAGAGCAAAGGAAGTGCCATTGTTCCCTCTAGGACCCTGCCCCCAGATACAGCGTTATAACCCAGCCACTGGGTTGCCCTGTCCTGGTGAACACCTAAGGCTCTGCCCCTCACTACATAACAGCCTCAACCAGAC